>PVKP010031132.1:0-27252 GCA_004027715.1 Plecturocebus donacophilus | reverse complement strand
AACGCCTGCCTGGCTGTCTCCACAGGCTGGGATGAGGCCCTTATGAGACCAAGAATGAGGGAGGGCTTCATAAACTGTAAATTAATCTGGGAGTATTATGGTCATGGTTATTAGTTTACAAAGATTGAGTTCACGTTATTTGTTCTCTTCGCGCCCTGTTCTTTTACTTCAGAGCACTTACACATTTTACAACGATATTATGTTATTACTATCACTAAGCACGTAGTTTATGTGTTTAATGCCTCCATCCTTGCAGGGTATAAGCTACCATAGAGCAAAGCCATGTTTCGTTTCGTTTCTCATCACTCTCCCGGCACCTGGTTCAGGGCCTGTCATGTTGTGGGGGTTTAAGGAATACTAATAACAAACTGGTGAGTTATTGGAGGACCCACCACCAACCTCACAAGAGACTTTTTGTTTTTGAGTTGGAGTTTCACACTGTTTCCTGGGTTGCTGCAACCTCCGCCTCCCGGGTTCAAGCAATTCTCCTGCCTCAGCCTTCCGAGGCGCCCACCACCGCGCCCAGCTAATTTTTTGCATTTTTAGTAGATACAGGGTTTCACTATGTTGGCCAGGCTGGTCTTGAACTCCTGACCTTGTGATCCACCCGCCTCAGCCTCCCAAAGTGCTGAGATTACAGGTGTGAGCCACCATGCCCAGCCTATACATGTTTTTTGGAAGTTGAAATGAATATACCTTAGCCGGGTGTGGTGGCTCACATGTGTAGTTCCAGCACTTTGAGAGGCTGAGGCAGGTGAATCACTTGAGGTCAGGAGTTCCAGACCAACCTGGCCAACATGGTGAAACCCTGTCTCTACTAAAAACATAAAAATTAACTGGGCATGGTGGCGGCTGCCTGTAATCCCAGTTACTCGGGAGGCTGAGGAAGGAAAATCGCTTGAACCCAGGAGGCAGAGGTTGCAGTGAGCCAAGATCGTGCCACTGCGCTCCAGCCTAGGTGAGGAGAGCAAGACTCCAGCTAAAAAAAAAAAAAAAAAGAAATGAATACACCTTAAACACCAGCTTCATCATGAAGTTCTGTTGCTGAAGTCCCTCCATGTGTCTCAGTTGCCCCCTCTGCCATCCAAATGCCCAGACAGGCTCTCTGGGCCTCTCAGTATCCACCCTCCTCACCTTCTCCCACATCTTCCTCTGCTCTAGTCCAGACAAACTGCTCATCATCCCTTTCCCAAGATGTGCATTTACCACTTGCAGACCTCCTTCCCTCAGAGTCCTGCCTGAAGTTCCTTCCTTTTTGACCTCCCTTTAAAAAGCATGAGCAGGCCAGATGCAGAGGCTCACACCTGTTATCCCTGTGCTTTAGGAGGCTGAGGAAGGAGGTTTGCTTAAGGCCACGGGTTCGAGACCAGCCTGGGCAATATAGCAAGACCTTATCTTTACAAAAAAAAATAAATAAAAATTAGGCTAGCTACAGGCTTAGCCTAGCTACCTTGTAGTCCCGGCTGCTCAGGAAGCTGAGGTGGGAGGATCACTCGAGTCCAGGAGTTCAGGACTACAGTAAGCTATAAGTATGCCACTGCACTCCAGCCTGTGTGATAGAGCTAGATGCTGTCTTTTTTTAAAAAAAAAAAAGGCCAGGCGCGGTGGGTCACGCCTGTAATGCTAGCACTTTGGGAGGCCAAGATGGGTGGATCACCTGAGGTTAGGAGTTCAAGGCCAGCCTGGCCATCATGGTGAAACCCCATCTTAAAAAAGGAAAAAAAAAAGCATGAGTGTGTGTGTGTGTGTCTGTGTTTGTGTCTGTGTGTGTGTGTAGAGCGAGCTAGCACTTCGGACCTATGGAGGATTTCTATTTGGGAAAAAAAAAGGCTTTTACAGGCTGGGTATGGTGGCTAACGCCTGTAATCCCAGAACTTTGGGAGGCTGAGGTGGGCGGATCACTCAGGAGTTTGAGACCAGCCTGGCCAGCATAGTGAAACCCTGTCTTTACGAAAAATACAAAAACTTAGCCGAGTGTGGTGGCATACACCTGTAATTCCAGCTACTCAGAAGGCTGAGGCAGGAGAATAGCTTGAACCCAGGAGGTGGAGGTTGCAGTGAGCTGAGATTGCACCTCTGCACTCCAGCCTGGGCAACAGAGCAAGACTCTATCTAAAAAAAAAAAAATAAAGAAAAAGAAAAAGGCTTTTACATACACAACATTTTTTAATAGCAAATTGGTCATGCAGGTATTTTATAATTATACGTATTAGGAAACTAATTCTCAGAGAAGTTATATTTGTAATTTTCAAACTGGGAATTGTGACTTATGTGTGGACTAAGCAATTTGATTGATTGACCTCCGTTCAAAATAGAAAGAGGGCCAGGCATGGTGGCTCACATCTACAATCTCAACACTTTGGGAGGTCAAGGTGGGAGGATGGCTTAAGCCCAGGAGTTTGAAGCCAGCCTGGGCAACATAGCAAGACCCCATGTCTACAATAAATTTTAAATTTAGCTGGGTGTGGTGGTGCACACCTGTAGTCCCAGCTACTCAGGAGGCTGAGGTGGGGGGGATCACTTGAGCCTGGGAGGTGGAGGCTGCAGTGAGCCATGATTGTGCCACTTCACTCCAGCCTGGATGGCATAGTGAGACCCCATCTCTACAAAAAAGAAAAGAAAGTGAGAGAAAGAAAGAGGGAAGCAAAGGAAGGAGGAAAGGAGGGAGGGAGGAAGAGTAGAAAATATAAGTAGGCTACACATACTAAACAGTGTTTAAGAAACTTGCTGTGTATTTGTGTGTATGTGTTCATGCACGCATGTCCAACTAGCTTGTGATATAAAATATATTTTTTCCTATAGATCATGGTCAAAGTGACAGGATTACATGACATGCTGAAGGCTAACTAGTAGAGCTCATGCATTACTAATTAGAGTAGAGCTGAGACCCACCAGAGAGGTAGAGGTGTGATTCGTCAGCCTGGGAGGCATCACAGAGATCTCAGCAGTGCCAGAGTGGGCCCAGGGAGGCCAGTATTCTGGGAAAACCAACTGTTGTGTGCTGGTTGCATGAGCTGCTGTGTTGTTGTGGGTTGTGCTGGTTGTATGAGGTGCTGTGTTGTTGTGGGTTGTGTGCTGGTTGTATGAGGTGTTATGTTGTTGTGGATTGTGCTGGTTGTATGAGGTGCTGTGTGGTTGTAGGTTGTGTGCTGGTTGTATGAGGTGCTGTGTTGTTGTGGGTTGCGTGCTGGTTGTATTAGGTGCTGTGTTGTGGGTTGTGCCCTGGTTGTATGAGGTGCTGTGTTGTCGTGGGTTGTGTGCTGGTTGTATGGGGTGCTGTGTTGTTGCAGGCTGTGTGCTGGTTGTATGAGGTACTGTGTTGCTCTGGAGAGATGTCAACTATGGCACCCTTTGTGTGGAGGACGGAAAGGCCTGCTGGGTGGTTGGGAGCTCCAGGTTGGAAGACATGCTGTGTGGGGGCTAGTTTACAATCGGTATACGGCTGTGTGCCAGTCCCCCATGGCCTAAGGCAGTGGTTCTGGGAGTGTACTTCTCAGGCCACTGCATAGCATTACCTGGACACTTGCTAGAAATGCACATTCTCAGGTCCCACCCTGGACCTCCTGAATCAGGCACTCTTGGGGTGGGGCCTGGCAATCTGGAGGTAACAAGCCCTCCCGGTGACTCTGAGGCATAAAATGTGAGGCGCACTCTCCCAGGGATGCCTGTTTGGCATTCTGTGCGTGGTGTGCCTTCGCACAAGTAGGCAGGGTCCAGTTTCAAGGTGGTCTTGTTGGGAAGCAAAAGTGCTGGCCTCCAGTGCAGCGTTCCTTCTGTCACCCACTCAGCCTCACAGCTTACTCGACGCATGCACCCACAGCACTTATGTGTGAAGGATGCTGCAAGTTTCCCCCATCCCTCGTGCCTTCCACACTGCTGACTCCACCCACACTACCTGTAGCAACATGGTAGAGTTTTGCCTTCTGCTTTGAAAACGTGCGCAGCTGCATGCATATGAGCATGCCAGCTTGCATGGTGTGTCTGTTCTGCCTTGTCTGTTAAACAAGGTGCTCCTCCAGCAGAATCTCCCCTCTGGCTGCTGCTTAGCTCAGTACTCAGTATACAAATGCCCGATCCAAGCACCTGACTCACTCTAACCCTGGCCACACAGCCCACCCCAGGCCGATGTTCCCAAGCTCACTCGTGGCCCCTGTAACCTTGTGGTAACCTTGATGTGCCTACCCAGCACCTGTAGCCCATTTCCTCCCTGCAGGACTCTACCTGTTTCCTAACAAGAGAGGAGCTGTGCGTGGGTGCCGGCTGCCGGCAGTGGCGGCCTTTACCACCCCACTTCCTGTGTTGACTTGTATTGGGGTGTTGGGTCTGTGCTGCCTGAGCTGTGAACATTCATGCTACTTCCCATTACTGTCTGAAGCTTGGTTTCCGCAACTGCAGTGTGGTAATAAAAATACTCAACACTCAAAGACTGTCCAGGGGAAGAAAGGAAATGATGTGTGAAGAACCTGTTATAGTTCATGGCACATAGAAAGTACCTGATGAAGAGCCTGTGCAGGGCTTAGGCATGGTTTTCCCCTTAGCCAGCCAGGTAAGTGCCTGTCCTTTGCAAAATGGTGCCTCTGAGAGAATCCCATGTGGTCTTGTTGGAGGGAGCCCCAGATTTGGTGCCTACAGGGCTGATCAGGCCCTGACTGCCACGAACCCTCCCTGCAATCAGGAGCAAGAAAATGAGACTCTGTCCCCTTATCCCCCAAAATACGGTCAGGAGTGATGCCAATCCCTCCTGCACACGCCACCTCAAGGACTGCATATAATTAAATGTGAAGATTAAGTGAAATATAAATTAAGTAGGCCGGGCGTGGTGGCTCATGGCTGTAATCCCAGCACTTTGGGAGGCCGAGGCGGGCAGATTACGATGTCAGGAGATCGAGACCAGCCTGGCCAACATGACAAAACCCCGTCTCTACTAAAAATAATTTTTTAAAAAATTAGCCAGGTGTGGTGGCATGCACCTTTAGTACCAGCTACTCGGGAGGCTGAGGCAGGAGAATTGCTTGAACCCAGAGGGCAGAAGTTGCAGTGAGCTGAGATCGGGCCTCTGCACTCCAGCCTGGTGACAGGGCGAGACTCTGTCTCAAAAAAAAAACGAAAAGATTAAGTAACATTAAATTTAAACTCTCATGGGGCTGTGTAAACCGGTGAGTGCTACGCAAGTACTATGGCGAGTTTCCTTCAGTGCTGAGACGCATACCCTACTCTTCCTGAGGCCGATGAGGTCGGTACTTGGGAGTTCTGTTCTCAGCTGTTGGGAAAGATCCAGAGAAAGAAGAGAACAAGGTCTCTGGCCAGATCAGAGAGGGAGAGAGTCCCAGGTTAACAGAAGGGGAAACCCCAGCCCGTTTGCCACAGCAGCACCCCAAGACTGTGTGGAACAGCTTACTTTTTCTGTGGAATATGGAAAATGAACTCCAAGACAAATGATTGTATCTAATCTCTGGAACAAATAGAAATTTAATGTAATCCATGGACAGTAAAGTATAATTACTGAGAAAAATCTACCTGAGCTGATGTAAGCATCCACCCATGTCGAAACCAGACACAAACCCAGTTTTGGCAGATGCGTCAATAGTCTTTCTGACTTTTTTTTTTTTTTTTTTTTTGAGATAGAATCTTGCTTTGTCATCCAAGCCGGAGTGTAGTGGTGCAATCTCAGCTCACTGCAGCCTCAACCTCCCAGGCCCAAGCAATCCTCCCACCTCAGCCTCCTGAGTAGCTGGAACCACCAGTGTGCACCACCATACCCAGCTAATATTTTTATTTTTTGTAGAGACGAGGGTATCCCTATGTCGCCCAGGCTGGTCTCGAACTCCTGGGCTCAAGTGATCCTCCCACCTTGGCCTCCCAAAATGCTGGTATTACAGGGGTGAGCTACTGAGCTCAACCTCAAGAGGTCATTTTGACGAGAAGACCAGAAAACAATTTAGCCTCGGTTAGACTGCCTATGGGGTGGGGATTGGGACCCTGCATAGGTGAAATATAAACAAGTTGCAAACTGAAATAGAACCTGGGCTGCCTGACCTGGAAGGTCCTCTCCCATCTGATTGTCACACACAGGTGGAACCTCTGCCATCTCCACTTCAAAGGCAAAGGATCACAGCTCAGGCATTGCCCTTTCTATCCTAGGGAGCTAGTCTGACTTTACGTGTGTGAAGATCGCAAGATCATAGTTTCTTTTTTTTTTTTTTTAATGGGAAAAAGTGGGTACTAAAGATCATAGTTTCTAGTGGAGGCAGTAACTCTTTGAGCCTTCCCAAAGCAATAATAGAACTCATGGTTGCTAGGCATGGTGGCTCACGCCTGTAATCCCAACACTTTGGGAGGCTGAGACAGGCAGATCACTTGAGCCTAGGGGTTCAGGACCAGCCTGGGCAACATGGTGAAACTCTGTCTTGACAAAATGTACAAAAATTAGCCAGGTGAGGTGGCACACACCTGTAGTCCCAGCTACTCGGGAGGCTGAGGCAGGAAGATGGCTTGAGCTTAGGAGGTTGAGGCTGCAGTGAGCCATGATCATGCCACTGCACTCCAGCCTGGGTGACGAAGTGAGATCCTGTCTCAACCAGAAAAAAAGGAAAAAAACCTCACGGTCAGGAGGTATTTGCCATTTAGAGCAAACTGAGTTGACTATTAAAGGTCAGTAGTCAACACAAGTAGACCCTGAGAAGCTGTAGTGTGTCCGTCCAGCATCTGGAGAGAAGGTTGAGATCTCTGAATGGGCCAAGAGTGCAAGAAGCACCAAAAAGTCAAATGCTTCAGGTGACAGTCACAGATGTGTCTAGTCTGTGAATCCTGGGTCAGCCAAACAGAATCTGCTAGGCTACATCTCTGCTGCCCTGACCACATAGCTGAAACTGGCCACAGTCTGCTGCTACTGCACCTAAGAAGCAGCCTTGAACCTCTCCCAAAACTCTTCCCTTTTTTATTTTATTTTATTTTTGAGATGGAGTCTCATTGTGTTGCCCAGTCTGGAGTGCAGTGGTGCGATTTTGGGCTCACTGTAACCTCCCCCCCCGGGTTCAAGCGATTCTCCTGCCTTAGCTTCCTGAGCAGCTGGGATTATAGGTGCCTGCCACCATGCCTGGGTAACTTTTTATTTTTGTATTATTAGTAGAGACAGAATTTCAACATCTTGGCTGGGCTGGTCTTGAACTCCTAACCTCATGATCCACTCACCTTGGCCTCCCAAAGTGCTGGGATTACAGACCTGAATCACCATGTCTGGCCCCAGAACTCTTCTTCTAGGCCTGCAGCACATTGTGGAACACACAGAACTGTGGAAAGAGTAGGAGAGGAGAAGGGCATAGAGCAGGTCCTACACCTTGCCTGGTACATGTTCCAGTCACCTCCTGGCTCCTCCCCCTGCCCTATCTCACCATCATCATCATTGCCATAGCCATACCCGCCACACACAGAGTGCCCATGTTGTGCCAGGCACCAGGTTCTCTGCCCTGTCCCCCTCTCCAGGCACACCAAGCCTTCACTCCCCGCAAGCCTTCCGTGGCCAAGACTTCCATGAAGTCTTTCCTGATCTTTGGGTATAGTAGGTCTCTAATGGCTTGAAGTAGTGTTCTGGTTTTGGCTTTATCCTGTCAATATTTGCCATCAGGACTTGGATAGACTCAAGGATGATTTATCGATGTTGTTATCACATAACTAGATGACAGAATCAGGTTCACAAAAGTTTCCCTTTATAGGTTGCAACAATGGCCCAGAGAACCTTCAAAATGAAATCCATTAGGCATGTTATTAAGGGAGTGGGGGCCTGCAGGAAAGTCTAAATGTATTTTAGTTACCTAACTGTAGAAGTATGGAATCTTTTATCTTTTTTTTTTTTTTTTTTGAGTGTTACCAAGGCTAGAGTGCAGGGGCATGATCACAGCTCATTGTAGCCTCAACCTCCTGGGCTGAAGCGATTCTCCTGCCTCAGCCTCCCAAGCAGCTGGGACTGCAGGTGTGAGCCACCATGCCCAGCTGATTTTTGTATTTTTTGTAGAGATGGGTTTTTGCCATGTTGCCCAGGCTAGTCTCAAACTCCTAGGCTCAAAGGATCCTCCAATTTGGCCTCCCAAAGTGCTGAGATTACAGGCATGAGCCATCACGCCCAGCCAAGTATGAAGTCTCGAACAAGGAAATGCATATTGTCCTATATTTTTTCCTAGTTAGATAATATCTAGACCATTGACAAGAAATCACCCAGAGGTCAAAAAATAGGGCGACAAAGGACCCAGAAACCAAGTCTTTGAATAATGACTGAAGACACTGTGGAAGTGTGTGTTGGAGAACAGAAGCCTCTCGGGATGTGCTGCCTGTCTTCGGAGGATGCTTATTGGAAGAGGAGCTAGACAGTCCAGACAGAAGGCACAGCCAGGATCTCTGGGGAGGAGTTACAGGAAGACATATTTTGACTCATCATGAGGAATAAGTTTCTAATCATGAAACTATCCTCCATTGAAACATGATCTAAAGGAGCAAATGTCTCACCTTCAGTGATGTTTATCCAATGCTGGGTAATCATCTGATAAGGATGTCGTGACAAGAATCTTGCATTTGCTGGGGGTGGGGGTGTGGTTGAGGATAGTCTGGTTTATCTTCCAAAGTCCCTTTCAATTCCTCTATGATTCTATATGCTGTATTCCTTCCTGATCAATGTCCCTAGCCAGGGTGGCCAAGGCTGAGGGATTGGAGTATGCTGAGGGATTGGAGGGACAGGAAGGTTGAGGACAGGGTAAATGGAAAGATGAGGAGTTCACAGTAAGCTTGGGACACAGGAAACCTCGGGGCAGCTTCCTCCTGGAGGTTTCAGGACTGGAAGTGCTTGAGAAGAAGTGTGATACCTTGGCCTGAGAGCCTTCCTCCTTGAAAACAGCTTCTAAAGGCAGTGAATGGAGAAGAGCGAGGAGGAAACCACTCCGATAGCACCAACAGAAGCTGAAAACTCCTCAGGCTGTTTAACCCGAAGAATGATGCATCTGTTGGGGATGCAGTGGGGGCTGTAAGCAAGGTGTGAAACGGGGAAAGAAGGAAGGTGAATATGGAGGAGAGGATGAAGGACAGTGCTGGAAAGGGTAGGATCCCAGCAAAGGGCAATTTGGCTGGAAGGGGGTGTGATAACAAGGGTGGGGGTGGGACCAAGAAACAGCCACCATGTGCGGGTGCCTCTGGGCGTGCAGTCATTGCTTTCACATCAATGTGGACCAAGAGAGGAAATGCCCACTTCTGGAAGAAAAAGCACAAAGATGAAACTTGGAGGGGCAATTGACCAACATTGACACAAGGGTTTCTTTTTTGTTGTTGTTGATCTAAGAACAGCTGGCATCCCATACACAAGGATTTCTTAAAGGAAGAGGCCCTCAGACAGGGCGGAGTTGAGGGAAAGGACAGGGGTTATGAGAGCCTGCAGGAGTGGCAGCCTGGTAGAGTAGAGAAAACACTAAACATGGATTCAGAAGACCTGAGTTCAAGTCCCGGCTGTGCCACTGGTTAGCTGTGGGATCCTTGGTAAGTTGGCCTCATGGACCTCCTACAAAAAAATTGGGGGTTAGACTGGATGATCTCTGAAGTCCTCTCTAGCCTAATAATTTATGAGCCAACCAAGTTAATTTATAGATAGAACATCACTATTTTTGAGTCAGAAAATGACTCTGTAACTATGTGCTTTTCTTGGTGATTTCACTTTTTTTTTCTTTTAGAGACAGGATCTTGCTATGTTGCCCAGGCTGGTATTCAATTCCTGTACTCAAGCAATCTTCCTGCCTCAGCCTTCCAAAGTTGATTTCATTTTGTCTTCCAGTATTGTTTGACTGTTGTTCCCTTTGAAAACTTCTAACTTATCTTTTCTGAACTTGAGGTGAGAAGGGAAGGGGTTTTGCCCCTGCTGGGCAAAAGGATGGTGGCAAGTAGTTTGACCAAGTGCCTTGATTTGCTGGGACTTAGGGGTTTCCCAAGTCAAGGGACTTTCAGTCCTGGGCAGACTGGAATGGTTGATCACCCTAGTGGTGAGGAGGATGAAAGTTTGGAGGTGGCTTGGAGGAGAGGTTGCTAGGAGAGCGCTTCTCCTGTTCTCTGTTGATCAGGGGTTTCCCTTATCAGCCTGATGACTTTGTATGGTGGTTTCATTACAAGTCGTGAGCCCCTTATTGGGGGTATAGGGAGGAGAAGTGAGGGCAGCCTTTAAGCTAGTCATCGGCCCCAGTTGACACAATTGTTGCCGGGAAAGAAGCTGAAATGCTTGACTAGCACTGATGCTGTGGGGGATTTTCCCTATCTTCAAAAAAACAGAAAAGACCCAGTGGAAAAAAAAAAGTGATGAGTTGTGAGGCAGGTTGCAGGCCCTAGCAGCCCCAGGAGATGATGCGCAGCTCATTTGCTTACATTTGCAGCTGTCGGCTGCCACCTCTCTTGAGGCACCTGGTGGGGAGCCTTTCGACATCAGACAGTGACCAGTCTGGTGATTCACGGCCAGCACAGCCATGAACTATCCGCTCATGCTGGAAATGGACCTCGAGAAACTGGAGGGCCTGGTGAGTAGACACAGGTAGCTTCCTGTTGCCCGGGCCCTGTCTGGAATTCTAATATCCTGTGCCAGAGTCCCAGGGAGAGGGGACAGCTTGGGAATCCCCTCCCACTGTGGATCTGTGGACTCTAGACAGGTCTGTCAGCTCCTGCCCTTTAAGAGTTTATTTTCCATTCTGTGGAAGAAGCAGATAAGGAGAGCTACTGCCCTTGGTAGACATCCTTTAGAGGAACGTGGAAGACACGGGTTCACACCCTGCATCCTCCCTGAGTTGCTATGTGACCGGGAACAGGATACTTCACCTCTCCATTCTTTCTCTCCTATTCTCTTAGGGTCAGAATATGGGACTAGACAGGAAAGTACTTTGGAGATTTTCTTACCAAAAGGAGGCTGGCATTGCTAATCAGGCAGTCAACGTATAGCTGTTCATCTCTCGCCACGTGATTATATCATCAGGGAACTACATTCTGTGTTGGGTGGAAAAGTTGAGGATCTGGTCTTTGCCCTCAAATAGTTTCCACTCTGGCCAGAGAAAAAAGTCACTCACTGGAAGCTATTAGACAACAAGTATGTGCTAAACGGAGGAAGTGTTGAGACCAGATGGTAGCAAGGAAGAGGATCCCAGCAGGCTGGAGTCAGGGAGCGCTTGAGAAAACTGTTAATCTGAAAAATGTCTTAGAACTTGTAGAATCTCTAGAGATAAGGTATTCTTGGAAGGGTTTCTTGGGTGGGCTAAGAAAATGGTCCCCAGCACCACACGGCTGCCACTCAAGTCTCTCCAGTGAAGCGTAGTGGCGCAGTTGTCTTGGCTGTCACTGGGCTTCCAAAAGACATGTGTGTGTGTGGAGCAGCTCAACCAGAGAAACACAGGGCTCCTTGTGAGCCGACAGCAGAGGCTGGTTGTAAGGGTTTCTTGGAAACTTCTTCACGGTCTTTTCTCCCCCTGGGAAAAGGACTTGTCTCAGAGCTGCATTCTGGGTTAGATCATGAAGGAGCCAAACCCTGGCTCCTACCAACTCCCCTGGCCCAAACTTACCCTGGGATGTTGTCTGACTCCCTCCTGCTTCCCCAGCTGGAGTGGAACACCAACCGTGTTCCCAGACTTGCTTGGAGAAGCCTGCCTCTTGCTTGCCCACATCCTAAGGCTGGGAAGTGTAAGACACAGGGAGAAAGTAAGCAGAAGGGCTAACTACCCAAAGCCTGGCCTCTCGGATCCAAACGACAGGTGAAATCAGAGCCGGACCATTCATCTAATCAGAACCTGATGCATAATTTGTGGGACCCAATGCAAAATGAAAACATGGGGCCCCTTGTTGAAAAATTATTAAAAATATCAAGAAGGCAACAGCAGAGCACTAAACCAAGTGGGGGATCCTGCTAGGTGCAGGCTGTGTGTGACTGACTGCACAAGCTGCACACCCTTGAAGCTGCCCTGAGCCTAATTGCAGAGTCTGGGCAATACCGAAAATCAGACTAAAAACCAGCAATGTGCTCCCACTCTGGCCCCCGGTAACAGTCACCGGCCTCACCTGATTGGGTTACTGGGTGTCTTCCTGTCCCGCAGCTTCAAACTGACCACGAGCCTTGACCCAGTTGGATATCTTAGTAACCAACTGGAGACCTGGCTTGTCCGGGCTTCTGAGAAACCTAAGAGTTTCCCCTAACTGTACGCCTCGCCTCACTGAGTGACCTACTAGAGACAGGTGGTGGCAGGGAGCAAGGGCAGCAGGTTATGTCCCAAGAAAACTACATCTGAGGGAAAGAGATCTAGTGACTTGTTTCATGTCACACCTCAATGAGTGATCCTCAGCCAGGCATTCAAATGTCTGGATCCCTCACTCAGGTCTATCCAGGAGCCCAGGAGTTCTAGAGCCATCTGAGCTCTGCAGCTCTTCAGCTAGCCACCACTGCCTCGTCCCTGCTTCACGGACCTCCTACATACTCTGTTCCAGGGTCCTTGTCCTCTCAGAACACAGACCCTCTTCTCCACCCCCAGCCACTCACTGAAGGGCCGTGAGCAGCCTTGGCAGACTGTCCCTCAGTGTCACAGCACAAAAACCTTGGGGATAGCTGAACAGGCAAGAGAATCTTGAATGTAGTAGCTTCTCAATAAATATTGGTTGATTTGTGATGCAGTAACGGTTTTAGCTCACCATTTCCCTCTGGAGTTAGCGTAGCATCTTCTATTCCTTCTGCTTCCTATTCTTCTCCTTGTCCTTGCCCGTACCAAGTATTGGTTCACATTCCTTGAACACTGGGTTTTACATTTTAATGTTGGGTTAAGAATTGGGGTTTTTGATTATACAAACTTGCCAGAAAAAAAAAAAAGACAAGAAACTGGGAGTGCCTGGCCATAAGCCAGGTTGGTCATTCCGTATTCTATTTGCCCTCTAGAACTCCAAGACCAACTCTAGCTGCTTACAATGTCCACTTCTTCAAGGCAGAGGCCAGGGGTGCTGGAGAAAAGGGGCTGCTAATTCTCGTGAATGAATGGTCCAAATAGGAAAAAATCTAGATGGCTAAGAACCAGGAACCAGAAGATTCCAGGTCCTGGGCATTCCAGGGACCCATCCTGCTGGAAAGGCAGATCCAGGCAGACCTAGAGCAGATCCTGCCTATGGGAACCTTGATCTAAGAGCCTCCCCTGAACAGAACCAGGGCCTGGGCTGGGGCACCCACAAAGCCTGGTCATAAAGTACACCTCCAGCCCCATCCTGCATACCAGCCAGGAGGGGAAACTGCTATAGTGCAGGGTAAGGCTGGCCCAAGCCCCAGAGCTGGCTTTATGCCCCCTCTCCAAAGATGATTACCACACACCATGACTTCAGTGTGACCAGAGCATCACAGGCTACACAGCCCGTCCACATGGACCATCTCATTTCACCATGGAGGTGTGAAGAAGAGGAACCAAAACCAGCTCAGGCTGTTTCTGGGCTTCATTTGGGAGGAAGGGAGGTTCTCCACCCCCTCAACCAGGTCAAAAGTCCCAGAGGAACCCCAGTGGAGGAGGCCCCACCTGGGAGCATGGTTGGAGGGGTCAGAGATGAGGGAGAGCCCCAAGGCCATGCTGGGGATGAGTCAGGGTCGCAGTGAATCTGGGTTCAGGCCTGCAGGCTGCCGAGTCTCCGTCAGGAGTTCTTGCCTTCCCCAGAGACGCAGGTGGCAGCTGATCCCACTCCTTTGGCTGAACAGCATAAACAGTGGCCATGTATGTGGACCTGAGAATCAGGAAACAAGAATGAGAATTATTCCACAAGTGATGGGGCAAAATATTTCCAACCCAGGAGATGGTTTCAAGAGGCTGCCACATACACCTGGGAGTCCTGTCTACCTGTGCCTTGGACTGTGTGACTCTGTACCTAAAGGACAAAGAGACACTGGGGTGCCAGGTGGGGCCCCTTTAACCCTGAAGACTTGCTGCAGAGGTTTGGAGTAGCTTAACCTCTCCCCCTAAAACCACACCCAGAGCAGTACCTGCTTCTAATGGCCAAAACTCATGGGTAGAGATGGAAGAGGAATCTCGCAGGCTTGTCCCTGAAGGCTGTGGGTGGGGAAAGGGAGGTGTGACAAATTTCAAGCCAGTCTTAGATGGTCTTTAGAGGCTGCGGGCCTTCTGAAGAAAAAGGGGGTAAGGGGTACAAACCTACACACTCACCACAGTGCAGTCTCCTTCCTCCAGACCCCACACCCCTTAGGCCACTGAAGGCTGGAATGAGAGATGCCCCGGCCGGCCCTACTCACAGCTCCTGATTCTCGGCTGGGAATATCCACACAGGCCCATAAAAGGAGATGGAGCTTGTGTGCTCCCCCTGGTCAGAGCAATGACTGGCATCTGTGTGCAGACAACTCCCTCGGCCAGCATGACTCAGGCCTAGGAGTCCTGGGGTTCAGCCTGAGTGAGCCATGCATGCAGGCAGCTCTGCCCCTCCTCAGGGCTGAGACGCAAGGTCAGGCTGGGGCATTCATTGTCGGCAGGATGGCCTAGAAAAGCAAAGGCTCTGGCTACTGAGCTAGATGGAGATCACGCTGAGAACCAGCTCAGCCCCAGGCAGGACAGGATGGACAGAGAATCTGGGAGTGGGAGCGAGGGGCATTTGAAGGCAGAGGCCATCATCCTTCTTCCCAGGGCAGGAATCTCCTCCCACACACTTGGACTCAAACGTTCCTCTCCTTCCCAAGGGTCCCATCTCATTGCTGGACGGTTCTGCCTGTTAGGAAGTTCTCCCTCCTTTGACTGAAACACCATCCCCTCAGCTTCTGCTCAGTCCTTCTGGACTGTCCCTGGAAGCTCACAGCATGAGTCCATCACTGCCCTCATGCCCATGGATCTTCTTTCCAATCCATGGACTCAAGTCTTCCCTGTTCTAGACATTACACCCCTAGTACCTAAAACCTTCCTCCACGGGCAGGGTTTTCCAAGGCCCTCAACAAAGTGGTCACCCTTGTCCAGACCAACCAAACTGGGCTGGTGTCAGCTGCCCACTTACAGGCTTTTGTTCACCTAGATGAAGGTAACAGTGGGCCTTCTGGTGGCCACATCACCCCCATGACTCATCTTAAGCTTATAGGCAACAAACTCCCAAGTCTTTCTCACGAACTGTCATTACCTGGTCTTCCCTAACTTATCCCTGGGTGGATAATGTTTGAAACCTGAGTTCTGGTTTGTATATTTTTCCCCATGCAGTTTCATCTGGTTAGGTCAGGCCTGTGGTTCCAGCTTGTAAAGAACTCTGTGTTGCCCGAGTGTGCCCCCAAAGCTGGATTGAGAGTGCTGAAGAGGAGGGGACTCAGGATAGATCCCTGAGGCATGCTAGACACCCCTGCCCAATGCACTCGCTGACATAGAATCCCCATTAGCAAATGTGAGCTGAGCTTCACGCTGGCCAGCGCTAGGCAGTGAGGCAGCCTCATTATTTGGAGAAGTCAGGTGGGGCTTGGAGAACTTAATTATCCAGGGAGGAGCCTGCACCCTACAGTGGAGGAAGGAGAAGAGTAATATATGGGTCCCACTGCAGGCCAAGCGCTTTGCATCTCTTCACACCCCCCGCCTTCCCCTATGCCCCTCAATACTAGGACACTCTTACAGCCCCAGCTCCTCCCCAGTGCTCACAGCAATTTTCTATCTAGATTTTAGCTCCCCACTCAGCCTCATTCTGGTCATTGTGTTTCTTCCCTTCTTGGGGGCATGAGGCCCATGGGCTGTGACCCGCTGTTGTCTGCTGGGTGACTGTCGATGCCACATGCTGGTGTGGCCCATCTTGGCACCTGTGTCTATGCAAGGTGTGTGTTGCTGTCAAGAGTGTGTGCAGGAGGGCCTTGGGTTTCTGCAGCTTTTCATGTCAAAGAATGGGAACACTGCTCATGTAAATAGCCCGCCCTGTGCCCCCTGTGGGCATGGGTCTTGGAGGGCTTCCTTCAGCACCACACGCCCCACAGCATTCAGGATTCCTGATACCTCAACTTCCCAGGAGGCCAGAGCCAGCCTTGCTTTATTGCCTCTCTCCATAGTTTGGGGGAGACTGGGGGAGCTAGAAATCTTGTGTGTGGGAAGTGGCTTTAACATGTGCCACTCCTGAACCCCCAAAAATGTCTGTTTGACACCTCCTGCCGAGATGTGCTGTCGGTTCCCAGCACCCCTCAAACCAGCTTCCTCCCATCTTCCCCTCTCTGAACACTGCCAAACAAATGCCTCTTGGCAAGTAGGAAGAGATAGGCCCCTCCCACCCCCTCTAAACCGATTCTCAGGAGATGGGAGCCCTGGAGAGATGTCCCGCTGCATTGACTATATTTTTTTATTTTGATTTTTTGGGACAGAGTCTCTCTCTGTCACCCAGGCTGGAGTGCAGTGGTGCAATCTCAGGTCACTACAACCTCTGCCTTTCAGGTTCAAGTGATTCCCCCACCTCAGCCTCCCAAGTAGCTGGGGTTACAGGCATGCGCCACCATGCCCAGCTAATTTTTGTATTTTTAGTAGAGATGGGGTTTCACCATATTGGTCAGTCTGGTCTCGAGCTCCTGACCTCGTGCTTGGCCCGCCTTGGCCTCCCAAAGTTCTGGGATTACAGGTGTGAGCCACTGCACCCGGCCTGCATTGACTTTAGATGAGCAATAACCCAGGCAGCCTGGAGGCTTTGGAGGGCAAGAACTTGCGTGGAGGGCAAGCCCAGAAACCCAGGGCTTTCTGGGTCAGATAGGCTGGCTGGACTAAGCCTTCCCCCAGGCACAGCCAAGGTAGGTGGAGTCCAGCCTACTGTCCGCCCCAGGTCCTGCTTCTCTCCTCCCTCTGTCTGAAAGGCTTGGCTCTGCATGAAGACTGCTGAATTCTACTATTAGTCAAGCGGGTGTGCTCAACGACAGTATTGGAACTAGCTCCCAATAGGGAGAGAGAACACAAGATAGGATCTAGGATTCAGGCCGTCAAGGTTATTGGGAGAAGGCAGAATGCAGAAAGTTACGGAGTAAGTCCCTGAGAAGGCACCTACCTAGGTCTCAGTTATAAAGGCTCCTGGCCCTCTCTGGGAAACTGCTTTCAGAGCAGGTCAGCACACATCTGTCCTACGTAAAACACATGGCCTTGGGAGGGTGACACAGAAGGCCTGCTTCCAGGACCTTGCCATCTGGTTAGAAAGTGGTCATCCCAACCCTGAGTGCTGTAATAAATGCACAGCATCAAAAGGAGAAGAGAGAATTTCAAGTGGGGAGCCGAGAAGGATGTAGGAAGATGGGATTGAATTCAGCTTTGCAGGCAGGGTAGAGATTAGATAGGCAAGCTTGGGCAGAAAGCCTTGCTAGGAGGAAGGAAAAGGCCAAGCAGAGGTTTGGAGACAGGAATGTGTTGAGGTGTTGGAGACAGGCTAGGGGGTGGCCTAGAGCAATAATATATTAATAGAAGACAAAGTTTGAAAGGTCAGAGGAATATACATTTGGGAGGAGCATAAAGGCTCTGTTGGGAGGTTAGACCTCATCCCACAGGTCCATGGTTTTCAAATGAAAATAGAACCATTTTCTTCAACAAAAGCTTACATGTGAAACACCACACAAGTCAAAAGTGGAGAGCTCTAGTTTAAAGGCAAGGAGGGGAGCCTGGAGCCCCAACACCACTCCCCAACCCAGGGGAACCCTGTGACACACACACAGTCATGGGTACTCTAAAGAAAATCCATGGAGCTGGGTACTGTTGGCACACACCTGCAGTCCCACCTACCCAGGAGGCCCAGGCAGGAGGATCACTTGAGCCCAAGAGGTCGAGGCTGTAGTGTGCTGTGACCACACCTATTAACAGCCACCACTCTCCAGCCTGGGCAACATAGCAAGACACTATCAATCCAAAAACAAAAGCAAAGCTGTGTTTGGGGGAGAAATTCCATGGAATCATACTGTATGTGATATTCTGCAATTAGTTCTAAAATTTACTTTATCTTTTTTAATTGTTTTGTAGAGATGGGGGTCTTGCTATGTTGCTCAGGTTGGTCTTGAACTCCTGGCTTCAAGCAATTCCCCCACCTAAGCCTCCCAAAGTGCTGGAATTACAGACATGATCACTGTGCCCAGCAGTTCTGAAATTTAGCAAAGTGTGAATGGCACTAAGTTTGGCTTACTCCAATCTTTTTTTTTTTTTTTTTGAGACTGGGTCTTGCTGTGTTGCCCAGGCTAGAGCATAGTGGCATGATCACAGTTCACTGCAGCCTCAAATTCCTTGGCTCCTGAAAGGGGGGCAGCATTAAGCCACCCAGAGCCTGGGGGGCAGAGTACCCCATCCCATCCTCTGCCTCCCTGGGGCTCATCATTTATAGAATTGCCTTTTTGAACCCACATAGGTTGATTGTAATTGGTTTTGAATTGCCTGGGGAGGGGCTTGCGTAAGGAAGGTGGGAAGAACAGAGCTGGGAAGTGAGGAGGAACAGGTGCAGGGGACAGCTGTGAGTGAAAGGTGTGAAAACAGGCACATGTCTTCCTTTGTGGTTAGCTGGGTAAACAACCTGAGTGCTGGGGTGATGGGGGGGCGTGATGGGAGAGGAGGAGGAGGATGGGGAGGAGGGAACTTCCGGAGACATCATGGGCACACCCCCGCACTTGGAGCAGGCTCTCTCCTTCTCTCCTGCCGGTCTCCCCGTGTCTCCCTCACTTTCTCCTGCCTCTCTCTGCCTCTGGGCTTTCTGCTTCTGAGTGCTCCTAGCTGCAGGGAGGTTGCCAGTGACTGGAAGTAGCAGGGAGCCTGCATCTGCTGCCTCTAGAAGGAAGCCCAGGCAGGGTTACTCAGTGGGAAGTACTGGCTTTGGAAGTAGTAAACATCGGTCCACACAAACCTGATCTTTAGCAAGACACATCTGTGAAACATGAATAATATTACATACCTTGAGTGGGTTGTGCATACTGAACCGGAGGCTATTACTACTATTTCAATGATAAGGGAGATGGTCAGGAACAGGGAGATCCATGAAAAGGGAGCCTGCACCCGCCTGCCCCTAGACCCCAACACGATGCTAAGTTGCTAAAAACTGGAATAAATGGCTCCTTGTACCAACTGGGTCCATTCCCCAAATTGAAGTCCTGCGACTCCAGCCCCCAAGGCCACAGGCTTCTGTACATGAGAACCCAAAAACACAAGCTGACTTACAGGGCACAGCCCTTCAGCACTTATAAAGTACGGCCACTCCACGCTCCCCCCTTCATCCGCACTACCACTCTAAAGAATGCTTCCCTTTGATAGGCAAAAAATTGAAGCTGGAAAAGACAAAGTGATTTGTTCAGAATTGAAATTCAAAATTTGAGGCTGGGCGGGTGGCTCACTCCTGTAATCCCAGCACTTTGGGAGGCCGAGGTGGGCGGATCTCAGGAGTTTAAGACCGGCCTGACCAACACGGAGAAACCCCGTCTCTACTAAAAATAAAATATTAGCTGGACATGGTGGTGCATGCACATAATCCCAGCTACTTGGGAGGCTGAGGCAGAAGAATCGCTTGAGCCCGGGAGGTGGAGGTTGTAGTGAGCCGAGATTGCGCCATTGCACTCCAGCCTGGGCAAGGAGAGTGAAATTTGGTCTCCAAAAAAAGAAATTCGAAACTTGACATTTGGTCAGCGGTCCTATGTAGGAAAACCTCCAAGAGAGCTAGGGTTCCTCTCAGAGAGGAAAGACAGGCCCTCAGCTCCTCACCCTCCCGTCTCCTTGCCCTTGCAGTTTAAGGAATTGGACAAATTTGACAACTATAACGACACCTTCCCGGTGGAAAATCACCTCTGCCCCATCTCGGAGGGGCCCCTCATGACCTCCTTCAAGGCCCTGTTCGTGCCCGTGGCCTACAGCCTCATCTTCCTCCTGGGCGTGATCGGCAACGTCCTGGTGCTGGTGATCCTGGAGCGGCACCGGCAGACGCGCAGCTCCACCGAGACCTTCCTGTTCCACCTGGCTGTGGCCGACCTCCTGCTGGTCTTCATCTTACCCTTTGCCGTGGCCGAGGGCTCTGTGGGCTGGGTCCTGGGGACCTTCCTCTGCAAAACTGTGATTGCCCTGCACAAGATCAACTTCTACTGCAGCAGCCTGCTCCTGGCCTGCATCGCCGTGGACCGCTACCTGGCCATTGTCCACGCCGTCCACGCCTACCGCCACCGCCGCCTGCTCTCCATCCACATCACCTGCGCCACCATCTGGCTGGTGGCCTTCCTCCTTGCCTTGCCAGAGATTCTCTTCGCCAAAGTCAGCCAGCCCTATCACAACAACTCCCTGCCACGCTGCACCTTCTCCCAAGAGAGCCAAGCCGAAACGCATGCCTGGTTCACCTCCCGCTTCCTCTACCACGTGGCGGGATTCCTGCTGCCGATGCTGGTGATGGGCTGGTGCTACGTGGGGGTGGTGCACAGGTTGCGCCAGGCCCAGCGGCGCCCTCAGCGGCAGAAGGCAGTCAGGGTGGCCATCCTGGTGACGAGCATCTTCTTCCTCTGCTGGTCACCCTACCATATTGTCATCTTCCTGGACACCCTGGCGAGGCTGAAGGCTGTGGACAATAGCTGCGAGCTGAACGGCTCTCTCCCTGTGGCCATCACCATGTGTGAGTTCCTGGGCCTGGCCCACTGCTGCCTCAACCCCATGCTCTACACTTTTGCCGGCGTGAAGTTCCGCAGTGACCTGTCGCGGCTCCTGACCAAGCTGGGCTGTACCGGCCCTGCCTCCCTGTGCCAGCTCTTCCCTAGCTGGCGCAGGAGCAGTCTCTCTGAGTCAGAGAATGCCACCTCCCTCACCACTTTCTAGGTCCCATTGTCCCCCTTTATTGCTGCTTTTCCTTGGGGCATGCAGTGATGCTGGATGCTCCTTCCAGCAGGAGCTGGGATCCTAAGGGCTCACGTGGCTAAGAGTATCCTAGGAATGTCCTCAGCTGGGGTAGCTAGAGGAACCAACCTTCATTTCCAGGACATCCCTGCTAGCTCTTCTGCCAGCCCTGGGGCTAGGCTGGAGCCCAGGGAGCAGAAAGCAGCCCAAAGGCACAGCGAAGGCTGTCTCTACCCATCTGTGTCCCCTTGGGCTGAGAGAACCTCACACACCTTCTCCCATCCTAATCATCCAAAGCTCAAGAAACAACTTCTACTTCCGCCCTTGCCAAGGAACAGTGCCGGTCCCTCCCAGAACACACTCCAACGGCTTAGAGGCTGCTGACCTCCACTGCTTCCCCTCTCTCCTCCCACCCACCTGCCAAACAAAGCCAGGAGAAGCTGAGCACCAGGGGATGAGTGGAGGTTAAAACTGAGGAAAGGCCAGCTGGCAGCAGAGTGTGGCCTTCAGACATTCCAGTCCCTAAAAACACACGTAACGCAGACATTCTGCCAGGCCCCCAAGCCTGAAGCCATCTTGACCAAGCAGGAAGCTCAGACTGGTTGCGTTCAGGTAGCTGCCCCTGGCTCTGACAGAAACAGCACTGGGTCCACCCCATGTCACTGGGTTCTGAGTGGTCTGCAGGCAGGGCTGACTCTAGGTGCCCTTGGAGGCCAGCCAGTGACCTGAGGAAACTCAAAGTCCACGCAGCAAGAGATAAGCCCAACAGAGGGAAGAAAAGAGCCTTCTTCCCCAACCCCAAGAAGGGACATGGATCAATCAAACCCGGCAGTCCCCTCTGCCAGGGGAGATGGAGTGGGATGGAGAGCTCCTGTGGTGGCCGGGTCCAGGGATGCGGGTGTGGGCACTGATGGTGAAGGAGGCTGCCTGGTCCCCTCCCCACTCCCTTCTCACAAGCCTCAGGCCCGAGGAAACTCAGAGTCTGAATGGAGAAAGGCTGACTGGAAGGGGCCTGTGGGAGTCCTCAAAACCAGCCCCTCTGTGGCATCACCTTGGGCAGGGAAGTCCCCAGGCCCCAGGAAGCCGGGCCCTGGCCTGGTGAGGATATCACTCAGATGGAACCGCAGGAAGCGCTCTGTGCTTGTTTGCTCACCTGGGGTGTGGGAGGCCCGACTAACCGGCAGTTCTGGGTGCTCCTCCCGCCTCCCCAGCCTCCAATCGGGTGAAGTCAGGGACCCCTGCCCTTGTCCCACTCAAGCCCAGCAGCCAAGCTCCTTGGGAGGCCCCACTGGGGAAATCACAGCTGGCCCAGGGGAAAGTGTCTTCACCGCAGAACAATGAGGAAGCCCCGGGATGCCCCTTTTTTTCTCTGAGTATCTCCTAGAAAGCTGAGCAATCAATGGAGGAGTCTGAAGCAGAGGCAAAGAGGCAAGAGGCTGGATTTTGAATTTTCTTTTTAATAAAAAGGCACCTATAAAACAGGTCAATACAGTACAGGCAGCACAGAGACCCCCGGAACAAGCCTAAAAATTGTTTCAAAATAAAAACCAAGAAGATGTCTTCACATATTGTATTTATATATTTATATTTATATATATATTTATATAATGGTACAAAATGGCTGGGAGTATGGCCATGGATGGAGGGAAGTGGGCTGGCCTGTGGCGCAGGTGGGAGAAGAGGGGACAGAGAGGGCACTGGGCCTGCTGCAATCTCACCCCTCTCTCCTCAGGGCAGGAAACACAGAGTCAGACAGTTTGGGGGGTCTTGGGCCAGGGGTGGAGGGCTCAAGGGCACAGGGCCCAGGCTGAGGCAGGGCGGGCAAAAAGCTCCTGGCAGGATGAAGGGCAGGTGTCCCCCCAAACACAGAGGCCCTGGCCATGGCCCCTGGGAGGTGGCTGGGGGTAGTCAGGGGCCTGTTGTCAGCCCCAGAGGAAGCACTGGACCTGGCCGATGGTGGACCCAGAGGACAGCACCAGGCTGGGAGGAGTAGGGCGAGTTCCCTTTGTATTACAGCTGCCAGTGCGAGACCAGGCCCTCCAGGCCAGGAAGGCTAGGGATGGGTCCTGGTAGAAGACACCCTGTCTAGAACGGCCCCTTGGCCCTGGAGGTGGGGCGCAAAAGGCCTCAGCCAGGGAACTGCCCAGCCACCTCCTGAGACAGGAAAGGAAGTGAGAAAAGGAGAAGTTTTTTACTCCTGGGGCCAAAGTAGGGGACAAACACCCAGTCGTATATGGCTTCAGCTCTAACCAGAGGTGGATAGGGGACTTTTCTGGGGAAGAGCAGGGAGCCGAGGGGGAGGCAGTGGCTGTGCCTGGGTGGGCACAGACGGGTCTGGTACATGGCCCTGAGCCCTGGGCAGAGGGACAACCTCGCCGGTGAGTGGGCAGGCGGAGAGGAGGTGGTGGGATGCTGTTCTCCCAATTCCATCCTCGGGGGTGGAGGCTGGAGGGGAGGGGGACTGACTCAGACTAACGGTTCCCCTTCTTTGATAAGAAGTAGGTGGCAACCTCTGGAAGTGTCAGGACCCTGGAGGTTACTGGCCCAGGGCTACTGCAGCCCCAGGCCCCAGAGGCACCATGCCACCATTCCATGGCTCTACTCACGGGGGCCACACAGTCACCGCCTCTTCCTCCTTTCCTTCATCCCAGACTGGGACAAAAGACTTCAAGTTCTGGCTAAGATGTAGCAGCAGAGGACACCCAGGCATCCAAAGTGGGAAGCCAGGGCCCCGTGTCACCGGTGTGGGCAAACAGCATGCACGTGCACATGTTCTCCCTGAATCTCTCAGCAGCAGACAGGCTGCCGCTCTGAGGGTCTCAGCCCTGCTAGGGCTCACCAGGTGGAAGCCTAGGTGGTCTGACCTCAGTTTAGGAGTGGGGCATTTACCTCATTTTACCATTTGGGGAGGGGACAGGAATGGTATCCCTTAAGGACTCAGACACTGCAAACAGTGGGTGGCCATGTAGGGCTGCATGTCCCTGGGTCCAGGGGAATGGAGGGAGTAGTAACTTGAAGAAGGGGGAAAGGTTTCTTTTATCCTTTTTTTGTGTGACTTCTATCAAAACACAGAAATACAGCACACGCACAAACCGGCACAAAAGCGCAGCGCTCTATTTACAGCTCCAGCTGGCACCTGCCCACCTGGCCAGCCGCCTGCAGGGAGGGGTGGGAGAGGGGTCAGCCACATCAGCAGGGAAAGGATACCACGCAGGTACAGACAGAAGGAAGACGGGAGGGTGCAGAGAAACCGAGAGGGAGGCGGAGCTCCAGCAATGCAGACACGAGGAGACAGGAGCAGAAGGGGCTGGGGGAGACCTGACCTCTCCTTCCTCTATCCCCCCAGATCCCATCCAGGACTCCAAAAGCATAGCTGAAGAGGGTGTGGTGAGTGCAGGGAAAAAGGGAAAACAGAGAGGCTCCATAGGAACTGGGAGGAGTAGGGGAGGGGCAGTCTTGGTGGCCACAATGGAACCAACCCCAATCCAAAATCCCCCACCCCACTCTGCCACTTCCCCCTAAGCTGCCAGCACATCTGGTTTCCACAAATGCCACTCCCCACACAAACCCCCTCCCACCCCCTCCACCCCACCCCGAGACCCAGGCCATCCCAACATTGAGGGGAAGAACTTTGTTAAGGTTATCGTATTTGCAACATTGCCCCGGCTCCAGCCCTGGCAGTGACTTCTAGAAGGGCAGGTTGGCCATGCCGCCTGGCGCCGGGAGGTAGCCCATCTGGCTGTCCAGGGACACACTGCGCTGCCGAAGGGGGTGGGACACCATGAGGTTCTGCTGGGGCGGGGGGCCCATGAGGGAGCCCTGCGGGGACAGCATGTGGGGGGGCTGGCTGTAGACCTCACCCCCCACGCCCCGCTGCTTCATCAGCATGAAATTCTGCTGGGTCATGAGGCCTTGTGGAGGGGACATGACCCCCTGGTGCAGGCCATGGGGCACCATGCCTTGCTGTGGGGGCACGCCTGTCCTGCCCAGCAAGGACATCTGTCCGGGGTGGCACATGGACATGTTGAGCCCCCGCTGGACACCCTGCTGGCCTGGGAGGTTGGGGGGCCGAGAGGGAGTCTGCTCCGCCATCATGTTCTGCAGGTTCATGAGATGCAGATTCGGGGGCTGAGCCTTGGGGGGCTGGTTCTCGCTCTTGGGGAAGTACTGGAGGGTGCTGCTTGGCTTCTCAGAGGGGATGATCCTCGACAAGTCGAACTCAGGGATCCCCGTTGGGGTGGGCCGGATCACCTCGCTCAGCTCGGGGTCGTTCAGCACTGATGCCACCCCAGGGAGCACGCCCGGTGGGTATGCGTCACCCATGCGCCCAGCCATGGCTTTGCCCATCAGGTGCTGCTGGGGGGGCATGGGGCCTGGCGGCTGGTTGGGCAGGTCCTCGGGGGGCAGGGGCATGCCTGACGGATAGTGCTGTTGCAGGCCAGGCCCCCCGCCTCCACCCCCAGTGGGGGCCATGGCACCATGGGGCTGCTGCAGCCGAGGGGGGAAGGGCATCATCTGGGAGGAGCTGGGCACCGGGCCGCAGGGGGCATTCAGGGAGTCGGGGCCCCCTGGGGCCATCATCATAGAGTTCTGAGGGGGCCCTCCTGTCCCCTGCGTGTTGGGGTGCAATGGAATGTTGGAGCCCAGAGGAGTGGGGGAGGGCAGCATGGCGGGTGGGGGCTCATGGGACAGGGGCTGCTGGCCTGGCAGGTTCATGCCCATGGGGCTCTGGGCAGCGGCTGAGTTCAGGTGCATCTGGCTGGGCTGGCTGTTGCTGATCCCTGTAGGGAATAGAGGAGAGGGGTCAGGCATGGTGCACCCAGCTAGGGGAGGATGCAGGGCTCAGGCCTTCCCCAGTCTGCAGCCAGGTGGCGCCAGGGCTTGAGCTTTCCCACTGGCTTCCCTTGGCTGGGAAGGAAGGGACTAGAGGCATTGAAGCTAGAAGCCAAGAGACTAAGTTCTGGCCCAGTCCTCCACAGACATGCCACCAAGTGTTGGAAAGACCACTCGAGTGCTCTGGGCTGCGTTTCACTAATGACTCCAGTGAGTGGGAATGGGAGCGCATCCCGGAGCCTCCACCCCTACACCCAGGGCCTTCAGAAGCTCAGAGAAGCCAGCACAACCACAGCTGTACTCCCCGCTCCCAGTGCCCACACCAGCTGGCCTCCCCGGGGCCCCAGCCTGTCCTCGCACCTGGCCCGGAGCCCTGCGGTGGTGGGGGGGGTGGTAGCAGGGGCCGGTCAGGCAGCAGCTCGTCGTCTGAGGTGGCGATGGTCTTGATGGCATTGTGGTAGAGTGGGGTGGAGCTGGGCATGGCGTACTTGGACATCTGGGTCATCATCAGTGACAGGGGGTTCTGGGAAGGCGTGGGGTCTGGGGAGGAAGTGAATGGTAGGCTGGGGTTCATGAGGCCGCTGGGAGGGTTGGCGGGAGGTGCGGAGGAGCTGCTCCGGGGGCCGCTAGGCGGGAGGGCACCTATAGAAACGGGGAGACAAAGAGAGCAGGGGATAACTGGGGAGGGGAAGATGAATTTGGCTGTGGCTATTGGGGGGTTTAGGAAGAGGTCAGCTCCCCGTATCACCTGATCCTTCAGACACACCCACAGGCCCCCACTGTCTCCAGAGCCCATCAGTCTTCAAGCAATCTCTGCAGCCTTAGGGCCCCAGGCAAGGGGAAGATTCTGGGCTCCAAGTACGATCCCTCAAAATGCCTAGGAGACTCACATGGTGCCCCCTGAGAAAGCCCAACACAGCTGTCACCATCTGCCCCACAGGCAGAGCCATCCACCTCTGGGCCCCTAGTACAGAGGCCTTGACTCACTGCCCAGCCCCAGCAGGGACATGCCCGTCTCAGAGGCTCCCAGTATCAGTGCTCAGTGCCTGCCTGCACAACAGACTCACCCTGTTCCATGTTGCTCAGGGTGGTGGAAGAGTTCATGGTGAGAGGCGGCTGCTTGTTCTGGGAGACCCCAGGGCTGGGCATGGCCGTCTTGGGTGAAGCAACCCAGCCTGGAGAAGGCACCGCCATGGAGGGAGACTTGAGCCTGCTGGGCGAGCCAGTGGGTGAACGGACACTGAGGGAGGAGCTGAGGACCTGGGGCGACTTGAGAGGTCCTGGCGGGTTGGCAGAAGGCAAGGGCACCATCTGTGAGGGAGTCTGGGGTGACTTGAGGTTGGCAGAGGGCGAGGTGACCAGGGGTGAGTGCACCTGGCTAAGAGTGGGCGACTTCAAGTGCCCCATGCCGGGTGAGCCCATCTGATTAATACTGATGGTGAGGTCTGAAGGCCGCCTGCCTAGCCCCCGGTTTGGGGCTGAATGCACGGTCCCAGGAGGATTAGATGCAGGGGGCAGAGGCATGTGGCTGAGTCGGGTGGTGCCCACGTTGCTCATGGGCATTGAGCTCTGGTCAGGGCTGAATATGTCTTGGGTATTGCCCATGTCCTGGGACATGGCTTGG
>PVKP010031131.1:0-27244 GCA_004027715.1 Plecturocebus donacophilus | reverse complement strand
GGGAGATAGCATGGGGAGAAATACCAGATATAGGTGAAGGGGAGGAAGGCAACAAATTACACTGCCACGGGTG
This sequence comes from Plecturocebus donacophilus, assembly GCA_004027715.1. Classification (NCBI taxonomy): domain Eukaryota; kingdom Metazoa; phylum Chordata; class Mammalia; order Primates; family Pitheciidae; genus Plecturocebus; species Plecturocebus donacophilus. Next base: position 27,171 of record PVKP010031131.1, on the reverse strand, counting down.
TACCTATGCAACAATATTGTATGTTCTTCACATGTACCCCAAAACCTAAAATGCAATAAAAAAAAACAACAACAAAAAAAAAACTTTTTATTTGTAGAGACAGGGCCTTGCTATGTTGCCTCGGCTGGTCTTGAACTCCTGGGCTCAAGTGATTATCTTGCCTAAAGTTATTATTGGAGTACCATGTCATACTTAACTGAAGTAATTAACTTATTAATTAGTAACAATAAATGTAAACAAGTTATCTTTCCTGAGTGTGTTTAACATGAGAAAAACTCACTAATCTCTGCCTTGACCTTAGAAGGGTCGCTCTTAGAAAATAAAGCCAATAATGTTTCAGGGATAACCCCTGAGGTACTTGCAGAGCTATGTAGCCATTGCTTGGTATAATACCGGTTGGTAGAATATGATAGAAACACTTCTTTTATATGCTGGATAATAGCTAATTTCTGTAGGAAAAAGTGGGATTGTTTCTAGAAAGTCTATATTACTCATTCTATTAGAGAAATAATCTCCCCAAATTTGAATTTTTTTTGCTAAAAAAATTTTTTTTAGAAAATGAAAGGGATGAGAACTCAGGGGCTTAGGAGCCACACAGATTATTAGGGAAACAACAATAACAACAACAACCTGAAATACCTTGCTAAACCAAACTAAAAACTGCTACTTGAGAAAAGCTTAATGTGATCCAAAATTTTACTGCTAGATTAGCAGATGTAGGCAATTCGCTAACATTTTACCCAACATTTTCCAAGGAAAAGAAATATCCATAGGGGCTATTCCCAAAATATAAGAACTAAAGTCTGTAGACCTATATGAATATTATTTTCTTACAGTTGCATTTTTCAAGAGTAGCAGTAATACATATCAACCATATTAGTTATACCAAACAAAACAGCTTTATCTAGCAGCAAATATTTAACTATATTCTACACATTAACCCTTTATAATATACGTTTTACAAATATTTTCTCCTATTCTACACATTGCTTCTTCACTCTGTTGACTGATTTGCTATGCAGAGGTTTTAAAGTTTGATGAAGTCCATTTTTGTCTACTTCGGCTTTTCTTGCCTGCACTTTTGGTACATATCTAAGAGGTCCTTGACAAATCCAATGTGATAAAGTTTTTTCCTTATGTTTTCTTCCTTTTTATAGTTTCAGGTCTTATGCTTAGATCTTTAATCTATTTAAATATATTTAACTATAAAAACATTTCTTTTTATAAATTCTTCTCTCCCTTTAATTTACTAACTTACTCCTGTTTGCAGGGTGAAGTACCGTCAGATTCAATGTCTCATAATCTGTTTTTAAAGATATTTTAGCTACTTCTAATGACTCTACACCTTATTTTGGGGTTTAGTTCTAAAGTCAGCATGAAAGTCAAAAGTCTAAATTGCCCTTAATAAGCCCCTTAAAGTTGTCAATAAAGAAGAATATACTACCTGGTTGTACCTGTTTTATATAATTGTGGTAATGAATGTTTATATAAATGTATAACCTCATCAATAACGTGCCATGTATAGTAAAAAGAATGCTACGCATCTAAAGATCTATGTCTTTTAAAAACTAGAGTCCTATTTGGTATAGCAAGATGCTCACTCTTTTGGAAGGCTATGGAATTGGGACCATTTGAGGAAACAGATTCAAGTCCCCCACTCCAAATTCAGTTCTAAGTATATGTTCTTTGAGTGTAGTGCCCAGTGCCCAATATTTTAACTGTTATTTAATTGTTATATTCTGTAACTTTACTACATTAATATTCTACCTTTGGGCAAATTAAGATGAGAATTACAGCTACATGAGAATATAAAAATTATTTATAAAACTTTCAATAATTACTTGCATAATATTATTCTCTGGTGCAAACAACATATAATTTTAGGTTGATCTAATACATGTCGTAATCAGCATCCAATTAATATATTAATAGTGCTTTTCCATAAAAATGGTATTTTTGTGAACTTAAATTTGTACCAACTACTCTGAGGATCAATATTTTCTTCCTATATCATTTAACTATATTGCCTGAACACATCAAACCCAAACTCTAGAACTGAAAATATTTAGCTCAGATAATAATATGCTCCTACTCATGATGACAGTTCTTGAAATCGTCATTAAGCTGGACAATCTACCTAAAAGTTTTTTAAACAGCAAAGCAAAATACTCTTTATTCTTTACGTTTTTCACCATTCGTGATGAACTGTTTTTAATCCTCTTGCTCCTATAAAACTAGAAGTCAAATACACTATTCCTTTATCCAAGTCAAATAAAAATGAAGTGTCAGATTAAATCAGAATAAAAATCAACTGTCAGTTTTATGAAAAAAAATTTATATATATATATTTGGAGACAGAGTCTCGCTGTGTTGCCAGGCTGGAGTGCAGTGGTACAATCTTGACTCACTGCAACCTCTGCCTCCCGAGTTCAAGCAATTCCCCTGCCTCAGCCTCCTGAATACCTGGGACTACAGGTGTGTACCACCATGCCCAGTTAATTTTTTGTATTTTTAGTAGAGATGGGGTTTCACCATGTTGGCCAGGATGGTCTTGATCTCCTGACCTTGTGATCCACCCACCTCAGCCTCCCAAAGTGCTGGGATTACAGGCTTGAGCCACTGCAGCTGGCCCTATGAAAAATATTTTTAAAGAAAGAAAAAGATTTAAATGAGTCTTCTGAAAAAGGTATGTATCCAAAATGAGGTTTAAAAACATCTTAGGCAATCCTCATGGTGTTAGGGCACATTAGAAGAGATAAGAGACGTCTGCTTACTCAATGAAGTAGATCATCCCTGTGTCAGTGTAGGCCATTTCCCAGTTTTTGGGCAGTGGTTCCAGAGTCTCATCTCTCATCATATAATTTCTAAAGTCCATGGAGCTATTTGTTTGGTTGTAACTTGGAACAGTCTTCATCCAGTCAGATGACTCAGAATGCCTCTCTCTGTTTTCTGCCATTGTTCAAAACAGAACAGTGTGAAAAGTAGGTAAAGTTACATTCTTCTTCAAACAGCACCTTTCATTTATAAAAAAAATTCCAAATACACAAATATTGCAAATTTCTTGTCTATTATGTCCACATTCTGCTATAAATTTTAAAATAACAAACACATTCAATTCTTTTCCTCTACTAATTGACAATTAACTCTGTGTAGCACCTCTGATGCTAGTCTGGGAAAGAAGCAAAAAACAACACTAGAATTAATTCAGTATAAATCCTAATAAGCCACAGCAGCTACAGCAGCACTAATGCAGTCCTTCTATGTGTCAGGCTCTATTTTAAGTGCTTTCTGTATGCTAACTCATAATCATCACAGCAACCTTGTGAGTATCTATTATTACTATTCCTGTTTTATTGATTGAGAAAAATAAGGTACAGAGAGGTTAACAGTCAAAATTACACTGCCAATAAATAGCAAAGCCATTATTTGAATCTAAATGGTCCATGCTCTTATCTGCTATACTAAGCTGCCTTGTACACACTTAACACTGGCCTTTAAATAATAGTAATTTTAAAAAATTACACTCTAATAGAGTTCCTGTTGTTAAATATAATTCTCTGTTTAGTAATATTAAAATCCTTTTAGCGTCCCAAAGCCCAAGAATACTAAAATTTGGGTACTGTCTAGAGAGTTCACAATTCTTGTACTTAAAACTTGTTTCTAAAACTTAAATGATGCTACCATCACTATAACAACTTCAAATTCCAGGCAATGCCTCAGAATCAGAGAATCTGAGAGATCTTATATATCCTTAGATATCTTTCTCTATAGTATTTCAACTCCAACCATCCTTTATCTAACCATGCCTTACTACTTACTACCTCTCACTATTCCTTATCTTCTACCCATTTCCCCACTGCCCTGCTAAGCCAAATTAAATTCCACTATGAGCCACTATAATTATTCCCTTTTAAATATTCTTGATTCCTTTTCCCTAACCTAACTTCATAATACTTGCATGGGTAAATCATAACTCTGCTTAAATCCTACTCTCCACCTACTCCATGTCAGCATATGCAGCTGAATACAGGCAATGCTGACAAGTTTACTTTAAATTCATGATCATTAACCTTAAGTGGGCATTTAATGATGCGTAATAATCACAGTACATTTCTTTAGTCGATTCACTCTGACACTCTCCAAGACAATTATTTCATACCTTCTTTCTCCTTAAATCATCCACTACTTTTCCCTTATCTTTAGTCTCACTTGATGACCTTGTCTTATTTCACTAAGAAAACAGAAGCAAGCAGAAGAAAATGTCCACAAACTCCCACCATCACATCTACACAGCAACTGTGCCCATTGACTCCATCATCTGTTACTATGGAAGAACTGTCTGTACTCCTAGCTAGGACTAACCCTCCAATTATAAATTATATCCCATTCTCTCTTGCCTACAAGCAATTCTTTCACTCTCATTCCTGCAACACCAGTCTTCTCTATTAGATCATATCCATCCACATAAAAACATGTTCTCAGTTCTGCAAAAAGAAAATAATTCTCTTCACCCTTTGGCAGCCAAACTATTTCTCTCCTCTTTACAGCAAACCACTTGAAATAGTTTATATTTGCTATCTCCACTTCCACTCTTCCAGTTATCTCTGGACCTCACTCCAACAAGGCTTTTAAATACCTATCATTAAACTATTCTTATCAAGGTCATCAATAACCTCCACATTGCTAAATCCAATGATTATTTCTCAGTTCCATCCTACTTGAGTTATCAGCAACATCTGATTACTTCTTCCTTGCACATTAAATAACCTCCTAACTGCTATCCCTATTTTGCCCATGTCCTCCTTTTGCCTATTCGCAATGCAGTTGTTAGAATAAGCCTGTTAAAAACTGTTGTATCATGTTACTCTTTGAATCAAAACCCATAATGGTTTCTCATCTTAGAATAAAAACCAAAATAATTACAATGACCTACAAGATCCTCTATGATATGCATTCCTCCCTCCTCATACCCATCATTATCTGACTGATCTTATTGATTACTATTCTATTCTGTTGGCTTCCATCAGTCTGCCCCAACTACATAGAATGCATTGTCCACACTGCATCCAACCACTCTGGTTTCCTTGCTATTGCCTGAATATTCTAGGTATGCTCCCATCTCAGGGCATGTGCACCTCCAGTTCTGTTTGTCTAGAATGTTCTTCTCCCAAATATTTTTACTTTACTCACTTCTTTCAAGTCTTTTCTTCTACTCTATCTAAAACTGCAAACCTTGGCCACCACATCTTACCACCTCCTGCTCTGCTTAATTTTTCTCTGTAGCACCATCTAACACACTATGTATGTTATTCATTTACGTTGGCCAATTCTGTCTCTCCCATCAGAAAGTATAGTTCATGACAAGTTTTTGTCTGTCTTTTTCACTGCCTTATTTTTAGCATTTAGAACAATGGCATTTAGTATTCTAGTAAGTGCTCACTACATATTTGTTCAACAAATAAATGAATCAAATACATGATTTATTTTATATGCAGAAAAAATGATAGAACTTAAAAGGTACCTAATGTATAAACCAATCTGGAGAGGAATTTTATTGTTGGGAAATAACCATGTTGGGGAAAAGCAAAAGCAAGTATATGATCTATAATACTTTTCTTAATATAGTTCCAAGCGACTGAATAAAGGAGTTTGCTTAATAGCCAATGACTTGGGAAGATGTTCTTTATATAAAACCATTTCTTAGAAAAAAATTATAATTATTACATGGCATGTTATTGTACGTGGTCATTTTAGCATTCTTTTCAGTTATTTCTTCAGCATGATATAAAATAATAAACATATAGATGTACACAAATAAACCTTTACCTACTCTCTCCTCATTTCCACTCCCCAACAATTTTCTGATTTTTCAAAGCAGGGATTCAAAAGTGAATCCCTTTTGAATCACAGGCCAGGCATGGTGGCTTATGCCTTGTCATCCCAGTACTTTGGGAGGCTAAGGCAGGCGGATCACCAGAGGCAAGGAGTTCGAGACCAGCCTGGTCAACATGGTGAAAGTCTCCGTCTCTATTAAAAATACAAAAATTATCTAGGCAGGTGGCACATGCCTATAATCCCAGCTATTCAGGAGGCTGAGACATGAGAATTGCTTGAGCCCAGGAGACAGAGATTGATTGCAGTGAGCCAATATTGCACCACTGCACTCCAGCCTGAGCAACAGAGGGAGACTCTGTCTCAAAACAAACAAACGCCCAAAAGCAATACACAAAGCACATTTCCCCAACTTTGATTAGTTAACTAACAACTACAGTTCATACTTATTCAGAAGGTGAATTCTGTTTGTAGGCAGATGCTTTGTATTTTTTCACTTAAATGTCCTGCATATTTCCTATTACAAAGAAATATGTAATTCAATGTAAGTGTCCTATGGTAGCTATACATGAGAGGTAGTATACGAACTGCCTGTCACATACCCTTGGACATACTCCCTTTAAATATTAGCATCAAGAGTATATGACATCAGTTTAACAAGTCACTTACACAAAACATAAACTATAGAGATTACAAACAAGTTTACCTCTAAAAGAACTGCAGTGATCACTGAAAGGCTCTGTATTAGGAAATAAAAAAAGAAAATTTTCTTTTTCCTTAAATCAAGAACATATAAATTCCCACATAGGGAAAGGTTCATGGTCTCCAATTCTACTGTTTAGCATTTTTAAATGTTAGCAGAGTTAATTTTGTGTGATAGCAAAGCTGTTATCAACATTAAAAGGCTCCACGGTATAATGATTTCCCTTAGTAATTCCTACACACTTTGCTCCACATACAACCTTTACAAAAATGTTAAAACCCCATCACTTGCTCTCCATATGCTTTGTAAAAAAATTTTCGGCTTTTAATTCAACGTAATAGCCAAATCAATCTAGAAGATTAGTTAGAAGTTGTTCATCTATCCATGGCATGTGTATACCTATGTAACAACCCTATATGATCTGAACAGGTACCCTAGAACTTAAAGTACAAAAAAAAAAAAAGAAGAAGAAGAAGTTGTTCATCTATTTACAAACCTGCATTTCCACTGCCATTAACAGCTTCCTTGTCCTCATCTTCTTCCTCTTCAGGAAGAGAGCTATCCATTCTTTCCATCTTGCTGACAGACGTAGTTCGTTTTCTTTGAGATTCTGCATCAAACTCGTTATCAAAGAGGACTTGATCAACTGGATCAGGCTGAAAAGGGCTGGGTTCTGCTGGAGGCTTGGGAGTTCCATAGAAGTTTCCTGAAATGAATAAAATAGCAGCTGAAAGTACTAAGGTTGAAGTGAGAGTCAGAGCAATATGACCTAGTATATGTATCTGCCCTGTTTTTCACAATAAAGATTTGAAACATCTACCATAGGGCTGGGCATGGTGGCTCACACCTGTAATCCCAGCAGTTTGGGAGACTGAGGGAGGTGAATCATTTGAGGTCAGGAGGTCAGCTCGGCCAACATGGTGAAATCCATTTCTACTGAAAATACAAAAAATTAGCCAGGTGTGGTGGCACACGCCTGTGAATCCCAGCTACTTGGGAGACTGAGGCAGGAAAATCACTTGAATCTGGGAGGCAGAGGTTGTAGGGAGCTGAGACTGTGCCACTGCACTCCAGCCTGGGCAACAGGGCAACACTCTACCTCAAAAAAAAAGAAAAAAAAATTTTAAATATCTACCATTGGCCAAAAGGGGGCCAAAGCACTCACCTTAGGATAAGAGAGAGCAGAAGAAGGGAAAGAACTAATTTTTCAAGTGCTCTTCACCATATATTATTTAATATTTTAATACTATTTGTTTAAGGCCAGGAAGTTGACTGTATGTATGTAGATTATTCATTTCTACAGGGATTGCCTTACATGGGTTCTGAATTAGGACATAATTTGTGAATTTAAATTCACTGACGTTGTCATATAAGACTAACTGGCATAAAAGGTGGGGTTACATAAATGAGGATAAAACTAACTGAAATAATTTTTTTCTGATGTGGAAGATAATGAACTATTTTGGTAAGATAAGGAAATGTGTGGGTAAAGGTTAAGCTAAGAACTAACCAGTTCGTATACAAATGTAGGCTGTTAACATGGTGAAACCCCGTCTCTACTAAAAATAGAAAAAATTAGCTGGACATGGTGGTGAGTGCTTGTAGTCCTAGCTACTATGGAGGCTGAGGCTGGAGAATCGCTTGAATCTGGGAGGCAGAGGTTGCAGTGAGCCAAGATTGCACCACTGCACTCCAGCCTGGCGACAGAAAGAGACTCTGTCTTAAAAATATATAAATAAAAATAAAAAAGTAGGCTGTTTATGTAAGGGTAATTTTTAAAAGTTTTTCTAGGCATTCTAATCATATTATTTTATCTGACAATTTATTGAACAAATAGAGACATTAGCAGGATAATTCAGTATTGGCTTAGTCTCAGGAAAGCAAGAAATACTTCAATTTTCTCTTGAGAATCTGTAATTTTTGCAGTAAAAATAAATGTTCCAGAAAAGAATGAAAACAACTGACTATCTTCTCAATTTGTAATGCAGTTCCCATTAGGCCGCCAAATACAATGAGAAAGCACTCAACAGGTCTAGCTTCATTAACAGTCTGTGGTTCCTACTACTTTTTACATTATATTAATCATTATGCTAATGTTAGACAAAGATATATAAGATTAGAGAGTAAAATACTCATGATTTTTCTAAAATCATATTTTCTAATCAAATTCTTTGGCTCCTAAGGAAGTAATTAAGACGCTCATTCACCTAAGGTAAATTAGTGAGGTAGATAATTGACTGTTTTTTCCTAGATGGAAAATAGCATAGGTTGTTCCCCATAATGCTGAGACAAATCTAGATACTACATTATTTACCTTAAATTGTGCATGTTTTGAGGAGGAAAACATTTAAGATGAATTCTTTGGAAATTTGACTTTCAGTAGTAATTGCCATTAAAATAATGAAGACAAAACAACAAAATCAAACTAAATGATTTCAATGACATCCTGTCTCTCCCTACTCACCTACTCCCTTGTTTCCAAATCCATATTTGAAATGGAGTTGCTCCAATCATACAGATGAATGCAAAGATTTATATGAGAACACAATAAACTTTCTGCAAACTCTCAGAAGTAAAGCAAAGAACCAGTGAAAAAACCAGTCACATTTTTCTGGGGCAGCTGGCACAGGAATACACCCAAGAGAGATTTGGGTGGAGATTAGGTTTGAGGATCTCTGTTTTTCAAGAATTATGCCCATTAATCACAATATCAAGGAAACTGGGTATACCATGACAAAAATAAAAAGTCTACTTTTTCTAAGTAAAGTAGTAGTATTACTAGAAACACATCTTACTGTGGTAATTATTACCCAACTTGAGAAAGTTTAACTTTTTTCTAAGGGAAAAATATAAAAATACAGGATATGATGACTGCCATCTATAATCACTGAAAAGATTTTAGGACTTCATAATAATTTTGGGAAGTTTCCTTATTAAAAAAGATAATTACGGGGCTTAGATTAAAACAGAAAACTAGCATTGTTTATAAATAAATCAGATCTACTTTTCTTGAGTTGTTGGTAAGTATCAAGTTTTCAGATACAGTAAGGTATGCAATTCCAAACTTTGTGAACCCTAACTACAGTTACTGACAAAGTTTTTCCTTGTTTTAGAGCTGTTTTGAAGTTTTTTTATTTTCTGAAGCCTTTTTCATTTTTACAGAACTGCCAACTATTTAATATTTCAAATGTATATAAAATTAAAGACTATAGTATCAGAACAGTATTAGAAATATCTATTTTATTTATACAATTTACTTACATAAGTATAGGTACATGTATTTATTTATATACACATCATCTAGATACTATTGCTAGATAGACTGCTTTCAAATCCCCCTTTTTTTCTCTTTAAAGAGGTATATATATATATAAAACACCATATATATACATATAACCATATATATACACACACACATATATATAACCAAATATATATATATATATAGTTACATCTACAATTAAAGCCCTAACTTCCTGTCCCTATAGCCACTCCCTCCCTAAGCTGTCCTGAAGTTGATATGAGTCTCTCCTCTGAATATACATCTAGGATATGTGTATATGCATCTATAACATGTAAATACTATTGTTTTCATAAAAGCTTCACAGAGTATTTTCCTAACATTTCACATATTTGTTCATAAATAGTATACTGTACATATCCTTTTGTAACTTTCTTTTTATAGAATTTTATACTTTTTATACTTCATAAGACTTATCAATATTGATATCTATAAATATAATCCATTCAACTGCTGTATAGTAGTCCACTTTAATGAACAAATTAAAATGTATGTTATTCATTCTACTAAAGGAGAATTGTTTCCATTCTGTCACTGTTTCACACCATAACGAATATGTGTCTATATATGCGTATGGGCAACAGTTTTTCTTGAGTAAATGTCTAGAGAGGGCACTGCTAGTTCAGAGTTATATGTATCTTCAAATTTACTAGCTACTGCTAAGATGCTCTCCAAAAGGATTATACCAGTTTATATTCTTGCCAGCAGTGTATGGGAGTTTCCATTTCTTGCAATTATCAGACTGTAAAATTGTTGCAAATCTGATGGATGTGAAATGACATATAACTTATTTTAAGTTATATTTTCTCTGAATTGAGTACACAGTAACTAATAATATATAATATGTCACTTTGTCCATATCAACCTCTTTTATTTAATGGAAGAAAATGTAGAGTATTTTCATCATTTAAGGGCAGAGGGCTTCTTAAAAAAACAAAAAGCAAAAAAACAAAAACAACTTCAAAAGCACTTCAATCTTGTTCATCACACTATTCCTAGATCCTCTTATAGTGCTTGACACATAGTACGTACTTAATAAATGATTGTTTAATGAATAAAACAGGATAAAATGAATGAATAAATGAGTCACGGGCACTAAGCCCAGAAAAGGTAGTTAGGTTAAACTTAGCAGATGAAAGGAAATCATTGAAGGTTCTGAATAGGAGAAAGACATGATCAGAGCTGCTCTTGAAGACTAGCATGGTAGCAATGGGCAGAGTGGAAGAAATTGGAACAGATGAGATCAACAGCAGCAGTCCACACATGAGCTCTTCTAGTGGGCCTACAATGAGGTGGTGAAAGTGAAAGAAGGAATGATGAGATCTGGCAAATGGATGTGAAATGTGAGAGAAAGGAGAAAGTAAATAATGATCTCACTGTTCTGAGATCATGGTGCTGCTAAAGAGAGAAATGATGAAGAATTACTCTTTTGGATAGAACACAAATGCATATTTGGATATGTTGAATTCCAGATTAGATATTTATTGAACACTGTCTTTAGGCACTGAAGATAATATCAAGTAAGACACAAATGACCACTACTATCACAGAGCTTGTAAACAGGCAATTATAATAGCATGATAAAGCAATGATGGGCCATAGCATAGGGTACTATGGAAGTGGATAAGCTTGCCAGTGAAGAGCATGTTACATAAGGAGAAAAAAAGATCTAACAGAATCATTTAAAAATGGAAATTCATCTCAAATATATATTTTTGGAATCAAGTAGGTAGAGAAAACAGACAAGAAAAGAAAATCAATTATTCTGTTTTTGTTGTTTTCTCCCCAAATGTAATATTCTCTTTTTTCTAGGATAGTCAAGGTACATGTAAGTTTCTTAAAGTGTAGAGATTTTGAATTCCCAACCACAAATAGAAAGCAATCAACAAATACTCATTGAGTTCACATGATGAATATGAATTACTATGAAATAAACTGGCCAGTTTGGCTGATTTTTAGTATCTTGTTCACAATCAACTTTAAAATATGATGAAAATTTTTTGCTTGTTATTTAATCCCACTTTAATTAGTAGATTACAAATCTCCCATCAAAAGAAAATTTTCCCAAAAACAGACAGGAAAGAAACTTTTTCAAAAAGTGGTACTTAATGATCAAATTCCCTTTGAAATAATTCCAGTCGTTCAGACAGTTTTTTGGGTGGTGGTGGTGTTATTTGGGGACATACCATCATATGTTCCACTTTCTAACAATGCTCCACTCTCTTCCAGTGCTTTAAACTGTTCAACAGAAATGAAATTATAATCCACTCCTGGTACTTCCCCATCCCTGGGGGCCCTTGTAGTGCCTAAGAAAAAAGAAAAAAAAGTAGGTTGTAAAGTACTTTTAAACTTACAAAATATTCAAAGTAATAGAATGTTCAGTCTATAAAGAATACATAACATATACTTCACTCCCCTGCCCCAACCTTATTAAGGTAAAATTCCCAGATAAAATTGTTTATTTATAGCATACAACATGATGTTTTGATACACATGCACACCTTGTGAAAGATAGACTTAAAGTAGTTATCCTACGTATTTTTTCCATCTCTAGCATAAATGTAAATGTTCTACTTATCAGAGTCATAAAAGACAAAAAAAATTATAAGTTCTTTTAATGAACTTTATTTTTAAACTTGGACAAACATTGGTTAGAAAGTTGCTTTATAAGTGAATAAAAAGCTTAAGACAGGTATTCACATGTGGCTTCTTAGCCATTATTCTCACGCAATTTTTAAAAATTAAGCAGCAAGTAAATAAAATTGACTACAGTAACAGATCACTAAATACTAAAGTACAATCTTTCTTTCAGCTTCAAAGTACAAATTCAGGTATGGCAGCACTGCTACATTTGACTGAATTTTACTAAATAAGAATCACTTTTATAAACTGCTATTAGAAATGTCATTCCAAATACTACAGAATACAGAGAGATCCAGGATTTTCACTGGGAATAGAGTCTAGGATTTGGTTGCAAATCCAGGGCAAGAACATTTTCCTTCTCAAACTTGTTCCTCCACTTAGGTCCCTATTCAGTAAAGGCACTCCAAGTAAGAAATCTGAGTCAGTCGTCTTGGGCTCCTCCCTCTACTCCACATCCAGTCACCAAATCTACCTCATAAGTATCTCTAAATACTTCTTTTCATTCCCACAATCACCTAATTCATATCATTACCTAGGACCTGTATTGTTGGTACTCCCAGGTCAACCTTTACCTTTTCCCAGCTATACTCTTCCTAGTACCTCCCCGCCAAACTTCAGCCAGTGACTTTTCTAAAACACAGTCTGAGGAAACAAATAAAATCTCTCTCTAAACCCATCAATGGCTTCCCATGATCCTTAGTATAATAAAATCCAGATTCTGTAACAACACATTTTACAAAACCCTTTGCAATCTGGCCCCTGGCTACCTCCCCAGCTTCTTTCTTGCCTCATTCCTTTCACATTTTAGGCTTTAGAATATTACATATATTTTTCAATTCTTTTAATGTTCCTTTCACTCACATACATCCAAGGCCATTGTTATGTCCCCAGAGGACTTCCTACTCCCTTTGCCACTCTATCTCAGCTAACTTCTACTCATCCTTCAGGTCCTGGCTTAGAAAGTTCCTTTAGAGAACCTTCCCTGATCTCTTTCTGGGGTATGGTAACATGCAGAAACCATGTCAATTTGATTCAGAGTAATAGCCCCAAGTCTAAACATAGTGCAAAGATGACAGTAGGTGCTGAACATACATAGTTGTCAAATAAATTAAGTGAAATTTTAAACAAATGCATTTAGGACAGTGCCTGGCAATATGCTCTTATCATCATTATAAGTCAATTCATGGGAAACTCCTAATTGCTCCTACTATTTTTAGTCATACTACATTCTATCATATTCTGTAACATGTAAAAAAAATCCACAGAGATTATAACACATTAATGCTAATGATCTGAGAAACTAATGATTATGTCAACATTCTGTGCAACAAAGACTATACTGAATTTTCTCCCTTATTTTTTAACCCAATTTTTTTTCTAAAAATAAGCATTTCATTATCTGTTTTATATCATGAGGATACAAAATCTGGAAAACAGCTTTTTTCCCTTTCTTTTAATTTTTAATACATTTTTCCATTTTCAAATTTTTGTATTTCTCATATAATAACCAAAACTACATTGTTAGATTCTCTGAATCAACAGCTTCTTAGCTCCATATTAAATACAAGTTAACATTAGACAGTAAACTCAAGCCTGGGCAACATAGCAAAACCTCTTCTCTATAAAAAAATTTAAAAAATTACTCAGGTGTAGTGGTACCACCAGTAGTCCTAGCTGCTCATGAGGCTGAGATGGGAAGACTGCTTGAGACCAGTTCAAGGGGTTATCATTGCAACACCACTGCACTCCAGCCTTAGTGATGGAGAATCTGTCTCTTTAAAAAAAAAAAAAAAGAAGTGGGGGAGAGATCCAAGATGGCTGAATAGGAACAGCTCTGGAGTGTAGTCCCCAGCCAGAATGCAGAGGGTGAGTGATTACTGCATTTCCAAACGAATTTTTACTGCCCACAACCCAGGAGATTCCTGGATGGAAAAGTACCACAAGTCTCCAGCACAGCTGTTTCAGCCGGCACAGCAGGTCTCTGCATAAAAACTCACACAAATCTGGGTGTTGTTTCAATGGGTGCCTGGAATGCCCAGGAGACAGAGTCGCCCATTCAACTGAAAAAAAGGGTGCTGAAACAGGGAACCAGGTGATTTGGCTCGGTGGGTCCCGCCACCACAAAGACCAGCAATCTGAAAGGATTGAGAGTTTCACAGCAAGCACAGCTGGACCCGGGATGGTCAAGCTCTGTGGGGGTAAGGGTGTCTGCCGTTACCAAGGCAGTCTATCACTACCCTGAGGCAGTCCACCATTACTGAGGCAGTTCGCCATGACCGAGGCAATCTGCCATTACCACGGCAGTCCGCCATTACAGAGACAGTCCGCCATTACTGAGGCAGTTCTAACTATACCTCTATAAACAAAACCGCAAGGAAGTTCACACAGCAGCTGGGCAAAGCCCATGGCAGCTCAGCAATGCCTCTGCTGGCAGACTGTGACTAGGCTACCTCCTCGCTGGGCAGGGCATCTCTGAAAAAAGGCACCAGCCATCAGGAACTTATAAATAAAGCCCCACCTTTCTGGGACAGAGCACCTGGGAAAAAAAGGCAGTTATGAGTTCCGCTGCAGCAGACTTAAATGTACCTGCCCAGCATCTCTGAATGGAAAAATGAAGCTCACATCTCAGCACTTGAGCTCCTATAAGGGACAGACTGTCTCCTCAAGCAGCTAGCTGACCCTCATATATCCAAATAGACACCTAATAAAGGAGAGCTCAGGCTGACATCTGGCAGGCATCCTTCTGGGACAAAGATAACAGAAGAAGAAACTGGCAGCAACCCTTACTGTTCTGCAGCTGCTGCAGGTGATCCCCAGGAAAGCAGGGCCTGGAGTGGACCTCCAGCAGTCCTAGAGAGAGAGGCCTGACTGATAGAAGGAAAACTAAAACACAGAAAGAGATAACTTCATCATTAACAAAAAAAGATGTCCACTCAAGAGACCCTATCCAAAAGTCACCAACTACAAAGACCACAGGTGGATAAATCCACAAAGATGGGAAGAAACCAGCACAAAAAGGATGAAAACACCCAAAACCACAATGCCTCTCCTCCTCCAAGAGATCACAACTGCTCACCAGCAAGGGATCAAGGCTGGATGGAGAATGAGTCTGATGAATTGACAGAAACAGGCTTGAGGAAGCTCAAACTTCTCTGAGCTAAAAGAACATGTTCCAACCCAATGCAAAGAACCCTGAAAAAAGGTTTGATGAAATGCACACGAGAATAAACAGCTTAGAGAAGAATATAAATGAATTGATGGAGCTGAAAAACACAACACGAGAACTTGGGGAAGCATACACAAGGTTCAATAGCCAAATCGACCAAGCAGAAGAAAGGATATCAGAGATTGAAGATCAACTCAATGAAATAAAATGAGAAGTCAAGAAGAGAGAAAAAAGAGTAAGAAGAAAGGAACAAAGCCTCCAAGAAATATGAGATTATGTGAAAAGACCTAATCTACATTTGATAGGTGTACCTGAATATGATGGAGAGAATGAATACAAGCTGGAAAATAGTCTTCAGGATATTCAGGAGAACTTCCCCAAGCTAGAAAGGAAGGCCAATATTCAAGTCCAGGAAATACAGAGAATACCACAAAGATATTCCTCAAGAGCAACCCCAAGGCACATAATCATCAGATTCACCAGGATTGAAATGAAGGAAAAAATGCTAAGGACAGCCGGAGAGAAAGGTCAGGTTACCCACAAAGGGAAGCCATCAGACTCACAGTGGATCTCTTGGCAGAAACCCTACAAGCCAGAAGAGAGTGGAGGCCAATATTCAACATCCTTAAAGAAAAGAACTTTCAACCAAGAATTTCATATCCAGTCACACTAAGCTTCGTAAGTGGATAAATAAAATCCTTTATGAACAAGCAATTGCTGAGAGATTTTGTCACCACCAGGCCTGCCTTACAAGAGTTCCTGAAAGAAGCACTAAAAATAGAAAGGAACAATCAGTACCAGACACTCCAAAAACATACCAAATGGTAAACAGCATCAACACAATGAAGAAACTATGTCAATTAATGGGCAAAACAACCAGCCAGCATCAAAATGGAAGGATCAGATTCACACATAACAATATTAACCTTAAATGTAAATGGGCTAACTGCCTCAATCAAAAGACACAGACTGGCAAATTGGATAAAAAGTCAAAACCCAGTGGTGTGCTGTATCCAGGAAACCCATCTCACATGCAGGGATACACAGGCTCAAAATAAAGTGATGAGGAAGATTTATCAAGCAAATGGAGAGCAAAAAAAAAGCAGGAGTTGCAATCCTAGTCTCTGATAAAACAGAATTTAAACCAACAAAGATCAAAAGAGACAAAGAAGGGCATTACATAATGATAAAAAGATCAATGCAACAAGAAGAGCTAATGATCCTAAATATACATGTGCCCAATACAGGAGCACCCAGATACAAAAAGCAAGTTCTTAATGACCTACAAAGAGACTTAGACTTCCACACAATAGTGGGTGTCTTTAACACTCCCCTGTCAATATTAGATCAACGAGACCAAAAATTAACAAGGATATCCAGGACTTGAACTCAGATCTGGACAAAGCAAATCTAACAGACATTTACAGAACTCTCCACCCTAAATCCACAGAATATACATTCTTCTCAGCACCACATCACACCTACTCTAAAACTTATCATGTAATTGGAAGTAAATCACTCCTCAGTAAATGCAAAAGAACAGAAATCATAACAGTCTCTCAGACCATAGTGCAATCAAATTAGAACTCAAGATTAAGAAACTAACTCACAACCGCACAACTTCATGGAAACTGAACAACTGGCTCTTGAATGCTGACTGGATAAATAATAAAATGAAGGCAGAAATAAAGATGTTCTTTGAAACCAACAACAACGAAGACACAACGTACCAGAATCTCTAGGATACATTTAAAGCAGTGTCTAGAGGAAAATTTACAGCAATAAATGCCCACATGAGGAACAAGGAAAGATCTAAAATTGACACCCTATCATCAAAATTGAAAGAGCTAGAGGAGCAAGATCAAAAATCTCAAAACCTAGCAGAAGACAAGAAATAGTTAACTAAGATCAGAGCAGAACTGAAGGAGATAGAGACACAAAAAACCTGTCACAAAATTAATAAATCCAGGAGCTGGTTTTTTGAAAAGATCAACAAAACAGACCACTAGCTGGATTAATAAAAAAGAAAAGAGAGAAGGATCAAATAGATGCAATAAAAAACGATAAAGGGGATATCACCACAGATTCCACAGAAATACAAACTACCATCAGAGATTACTACAAACAACTCTATGCATATAAACCAGTAAACCTCAAAGAAATGGATAAATTCCTGGACACTTGCACCCTCCCAAGTGTAAACGAGGAAGAAGTTGAAACCCTGAATAGCCCAATAATAAGGGCTGAAGTTGAGGCAGCAATTAATACCCTATCAAAAAAAAAGCCCAGGTCCAGATGGGTTCACAGCCGAATCCTACCAGACATATAAAGAGGAGCTGGTACCACTCCTTCTGAAACTATTCCAAACAGTCCAAAAAGAGGGAATCCTTCCCAAATCATTTTATGAGACCAACATCATCCTGACGCCAAAACCCAGCAGAGACTCAACAAAATGAAAACTTCAGGCCAATATCCATGATGAACATAGATGCAAAAATCTTCAATAAAATACTGGCAAACCGATTGCAACAGCACATCAAAAAGCTTATTCATCACAATCACTAGGCTTCATCTTGGGATGCAAGACTGGTTCAACATACGCAAGTCTATAAACCTAATTCACCACATAAACAGAACCAGAGACAAACACCACATGATTATCTCAATAGATGCAGAGAAGGCCTTTGACAAAATTCAACAGACCTTATGCTAAAAACTCTCAATAAACTAGGTATCAACAGAAAGTATCTCAAAATGATAAAAGTTATTTACAACAAACCTACAGCCAATATCATACTGAATGGGCAAAAACTGGAAGCATTCCCTTTGAAATCCGGCACTAGACAAGGATGCCCTCTCTCACCACTCCTATTCAATATAGTATTGGAAGTTGTAGCCAGAGCAATCAGGCAAGAAAAAGAAATAAAGCGTATTTAATTAGGAAAGGAGGAACTCAAATTGTCTCTATTTGCAGACCACATGATTGTATATTTAGAAGATCCCGTCTCAGCCCAAAATCTCCTGAAACTGATAAGCAACTTCAGCAAAGTCTCAGGATACAAAATCAATGTGCAAAAATCACAAGCATTACTACACACCTATAACAGACTTAAAGAGAGCTAAATCAAGAACGAACTGCTATTCACAATTGCTACAAAGAGAAAAAAATACCTAGGAAAACAACTAACAAAGGATGTAAAGGATCTCTTCAAGGAGAACTACAAACCACTGCTCAAGGAAATAAGAGAGGACACAAACAGATGGAAAAACATTCCATGTTCATGGTTAGGAAGAATCAATATTGTGAAAATGGCTATACTGCGCAAAGTAATTTACAGATTCAATGCTATCCCTATCAAGCTACCTATGATCCTCTTCACAGAACTGGAAAAAAACCACCTTAAACTTCATATGGAACCAAAAGAGAGCCCGCACAGCCAAGCCAATTCTAAGACAAAAGAACAAAGCTGGAGGCATCACACTACCTGACTTCAAACTATACTACAAGGCTACAGTAACCAAAACAGCATGGTACTGGTACCAAAACAGAGATATAGACCAATGGAACAGAACAGAAGCCTCAGAGGCAATGCCACACATCTACAACCATCTGATCTTTGACAAACCTGACAAAAACAAGCAATGGGGAAAGGAGTCCCTGTTTAATAAATGGTGTTGGGAAGCTAGTTAGCCATATGCAGAAAGCAGAAACTGGACCCCTTCTTGACATCTTACACTAAAATTAACTCCAGATGGATTAAAGACTTAAACATAAGACCTAACACTATAAAAACCCTAGAAGAAAACCTAGGAAAACCATTCAGGACATAGGAATTGGTAAGGACTTATAATTAAAACACTAAAAGCATTGACAACAAAAGCCAAAACAGACAAATGGGATCTAACTAAACTCCAGAGCTTCTGCACAGTGAAAGAAACAATGATTAGGGTGAATCGGCAACCAACAGAATGGGAAAAAATTTTTGCGATCTACCCATCTGACAAAGGGCTAATATCCAGAATCTACAAAGAATTAAAACAGATTTACAAGAAAAAATCAAACAAATCCATTCAAAAGTGGACGAAGGATATGAACAGACTCTTTTCAAAAGAAGACATATATGAGGCCAACAAACATATGAAAAAATGCTCATTATCACTGGTCATTAGAGAAATGTAAATCAAAACTACCCTCTTGAGATACCCTCTCACGCCAGTTAGAATGGTGATCATTAAAAAATCTGGAGACAACAGATGCTGGAGAGGATGTGGAGAAATAGGAACATTTTTACACTGTTGGTGGGAGTGCCAATTAGTTCAACCATTGTGAAAGACAGTGTCGAGATTCCTCAAGGACCTAGAAATAGAAATTCCATTTGACCCAGCAGTCCCATTACTGGGCATATATTCAAAGGATTATAAATCATTCCATTATAAGGACACATGTGCACGTATGTTCACTGCAGCACTGTTTATAATAGCAAAGACTTGGAACCAACCCAAATGCCCATCGATGATAGACTGGAAAGGGCAAATGTAGCACATATACACCATGGAATACTATGCAGCCATAAAAAACGATGAGTTCGTGTCCTTTGTAGGGATATGGACGAACCTGAAACTATCATTCTCAGCAAACTGACACAAGAACAGAAAATCAAACACCGCATGTTCTCACTCATAGGTGTTG
Organism: Plecturocebus donacophilus; assembly: GCA_004027715.1. NCBI lineage: Eukaryota > Metazoa > Chordata > Mammalia > Primates > Pitheciidae > Plecturocebus > Plecturocebus donacophilus. Next base: position 6,836 of record PVKP010031131.1, on the reverse strand, counting down.
AACAATGAGAACACATGGACACAGAGAGGGGAGCATCACACACTGGGGTCTGCTGGGGTGGACTAAGGGAGGGACAGCAGTGGGTAGGGAGTTGGGGAGGTATAACATGGGGAGAAATGCCGGATATAGGTGATGGGGATGGAGGCAACAAACCACTTGCCATGTATGTACCTATGCAACAATCCTGCATGTTCTTCAGATATACCCCAGAACCTAAAGTGCAACAATATATATATATTTTTTTTAAAACAAGAAAATTCAATGATTAAAATTATAATTTGTAATTATCTCTGACAGATGAAAAAAATATGACGACAATATTCTGCAGCTCGTAAGAGGTAGGGCCTTTTGCCTCATCCCTTGAATTTGGGCTAGATTTATGACATGCTTTGATTAATTTAATGCGAAGGCTATGATGTTGTCCAAGTTTAGGGGTCTAGACTTCCATCTTCACCCTCTTGGAATGCTCCTGCTTCCATGCAAGGAAGTCCAGGCTAGACTACAGAATGATAAGAGCACCCAAGCCAGCAAAAAGCAGCAAGGCCCCAAATACATGAATTAGACCATCTTAGCCCTTCCAGCTCCAGTTGAGCTGTACAGCCACATGAGTGGTCCCAACTGAGCCCAATTCATGGAATCATGAGAAATACACATGACTATTTTAAGCCAATAAGTTTTAGGGCAGTTTATTATGCAACAAAGGCTAACTGAGATATCCAAATAAACTCCACTATAAAATATAATGACTATAAAAAACAATTTAAGAGCAAGCCATATTATAGATAATACTATAAAAATAGCACTGATCCAAGGGGCAGGAGGAACTCTGTTTTAGTCTGGGATTATTATTAATGGCACAATTTGGATCAAGTACTTAACCTCTTTTGGCTTTCTCTTTCTGCAAAGTGGTTTTGAGCAGGATGTTGTCCATGATTCTTTTCATTAACAGATATGAATGTTATGTGTAATTCTACCATGTATTTCTAAGACTAGAAAGTAGTTTTAATGTTGTTTACAAAGTATTATACATTTTCACTCCCTCCACAAAATCTTACAACCTAAAACACATAAAGTTTTCTTCCTTCCTTTACCCCACTGCTTTTGGCATGCCATAAAATTTATCTTTATATTCTTCCGATACTATATATTTTATATAAAGCTTTCTGCATCCCCCCTCACCACGAGTTCTCACTACAGTTCTCCTTTATACATAAAAATTCCTCCAAGGAGTTCTTTGGAGCCACACACTGTCTCCAAATCTCCTCTTGAGCCTATTCAAATAAGATCTTTACCCCAACTATTCATTGAGACAATGTGCTATGTTTCAACAACAGTCTCCACTTTGCTGAACTCAATAGCCAAGTCTCACCCTCATCTTAACTGACCTATAAATAAAATTTGATATAACTGATCATTTTCCCTTTCTTGTTTTATTCTGAAATATATAAAAAGTACATAAAATGTATAAAGTTTACTTATAAGCAAATCAAACCAAGCAAAGAAATAGAATATTACCAGAACCTCAAAAGCTTTCTTGTGAGTCCCTGATGATAAACCTCTCCCTCACTCCATCCTCAAAAATGACGACGCGGCATCTTGACATCCGTGATGATGATTTCCTTTTAAATAGTTGTACCAACAAAATAATGCATTTTTAAAGCAACATAGCTTAGTTCTGCTGCTTTTGCAACCTCATGTGAATTGAATCACATCACATGCATCCTCTTCTGTCCACACACCAATGCTTGTCTTGAGGCTTTTAAACTTTTGCCAATATGCTAAGTGTGTAATGTGGCCTAATTCTATATTGAATATGCAATAGCTTATGAAAGTAAACATCTTTTTAATATATACGGAAGCCATATAGATTTCCTATTTTGTGAAGTGGTTATTCAAGTCTTTTCCCATTTCTCTGTTGGGTCTTTTGTCTTTAAAATTGATTTGTGGGAGCTGGCAAGATGGCCGAATAGGAACAGATCCTGTCTGCAGTTCCGAGGAAGACCAACACAGAAGGTGGGTGATTTCTGCATTTCCAACTGAGGAACCTGTTCATCTCACTGGGACTGGTTAAACAGTGGGTGCAGCCCACAGAGGGTGAACAGAAGCAGGATGGGCATCACCTCTTCTGTGAAGTGCAAGGGACTGGGGAACTCCCTCCCCTAAGCAAGGGAAGCCATGAGGGACTGTGCTATCTGGCCCAAATACTAGGCTTTTCCCAAGGTTTTTGCAACCTGCAGACCAGGAGATTCCCTTGTCTGCCTACACCACCAGGGCCTGGGTTTCAAGCATAAAACTAGGCAGCTGTTTGGGCAAACACTGAGCTAGCTGCAGCAGTTTTTTTCCATACCCCAGAGAGACTGAACCTTTCATTCCCCTGGAAAGGGCGCTGAAGCCAAGGAGCCAAGTGGTCTCGGTCAGTGGGTCCCACTCCTACAAAGCCCAGCAAGCTAAGAACCACTGGCTTGAAATCTTGCTGCCAGTGCAGCAGTCTGAAGTCAACCTGGGATGATCGAGATTGGTGGAGGGAGGGGCGTCCACCATTACTGAGGCTTGAATAGGTGGTTTTCCCCTCACAGTGTTAAGGAAGCCGTTGGGAAGTTTGGATTGTGCAGAACTCACCACATCACAGCAAAGTGGCTGTGGCCACACTGACTCTCTAGATTCTTCTTTACTGGGCAGGGTATCTCTGAAAGAAAGGCAGCAGCCCCAACCAGGAGCTTATAGATAAAACTCCCATCTCCCTGGGACAGAGCACCTGGGGGAAGGGGTGGCTGTGGGCGCAGCTCCAACAGACTTAAATGTTCCTCCCTGCCAGCTCTGAAGAGAGCATCAGATCTCCCAGTAGAATGCTCGAGCTCTGTTAAGGAAAAGACTGCCTCCTCAAGTGGGTCCCTGACCCCCATGTATCCTGACTGGGAAACACCTCCCAGCAGGGGTTGACAGACACGTCATACAGGAGAGCTCTGGCTGGCATCAGGTGGATGCTCTTCTGGGATGAAGCTTCTAGAAAGAGGAGCAGGCAGCAATCTTTGCTGTTCTGCAGCCTCTGCTGGTGATACCCAGGCAAACGGGGTATGGAGTGGACCTCCAGCAAACTCCAGCAGACCCGCAGAAGAGAGGCCTGACTGATAGAAGGAAAACTAACATACAGAAAGCAATAACATCAACAAAAAGGATGCCCACACAAGAACCCCATCCAAAGGACATCAGCATCAAAGATCAAAGGTAGATAAATCCACAATGAGGAAAAACCAGGGCAAAAATGCTAACAATTTCAAAAACCAGAAGGCTTCTTCTCCTTCAAATAATCGCAACTCTCTTCAACAAGGGCACAAAACTGGACAGAGAATGAGTTTGATGAATTGACAGGAGTAGGCATCAGGAGGTGGGTAAAAACAAACTCCTCTGAGCTAAATAAGCATGTTCTAACCCAATGCAAGGAAGCTAAGAACCTTGATAAAAGGTTACAGGAACTGTTAACTAGACTAACCAGGTTAGAGAAGAAAATAAATGACTTGATGGAGCTGATAAACAGCACAAGAACTTGTGAAGCATACACAAGTATCAATAGCCAAATTGATCAAGTGGAAGAAAGGATATCAAAGATTGAAGATCAACTTAATGAAATAAAGTATGACAACAAGAGAAAAAGGAATGAAAAGGAACAAACAAAGCCTCCAAGAAACATGGGACTATGTGAAAAAACAAAACCTATGATTGACTGGTATACCTGAAAGTGACAGGGAGAAAGGAACCACGCTGGAAAACACACTTCAGCATATTATCCAGGAGAACTTCCCCAACCTAGCAAGATAGGCCAACATTCAAATTCAAGAAACACAGAGACCACCACTAAGATACTCCTTGAGAAGAGCAACCCCAAGACATAATTGTCAGATTCTCCAAGGCTGAAACAAAGGAAAAAATGTTAAGGGAAGCCAGAGAGAAAGGTCAGGTTACCTACAAAGGGAAGTCCATCAGAGATCCCATAATGGTGGGATCTCTCTGGAAAAACCCTACAAGCCAGAAGAGAGTGGGGGCCAATATTTAACATTCTTAAAGAAAAGAATTTTCAACCCAGAATTTTGTATCTAGCCAAATTAAGCTTCATAAGTGAAGAAGAAATAAAATCCTTTACAGACAAGCAAATGCTGAGGGATTTTGTCACCAACAGGCCTGCCTTACTCCTGAAGGAAGCACTAAATATGGAAAGGAAAAACTGGTACCAGCCACTGCAAAAACATACCAAAATATAAAGAGCAACAATACTATGAAGAAACTGCATCAACTAATGTGCAAAATAACCAGCTAGCATCATAACGGCAGGATCAAATTAACATATACAATATTAACTTTAAATGTAAATGGGCTGAATGCCCCAATTAAAAGACACAGACTGGCAAATTGAATAAAGAGTCAAGACCCATTGGTGTGCTGTATTCAGGAGACCCATTTCATGTGCAAAGACACATATAGGTTCAAAATAAAGGGACTGAGGAATATTGACCAAATAAATGGAAAGCAAAAAAGAAAAGCAGGGGTTGCAATCCTAGTCTGTGACAAAAGACTTTAAAGCAACAAAGATTAAAAAAACAAAAAACAAAAAACAAATAAGGGCATTACATAATGGTAAAGGGATGAATGCAAAATGAAGAGCTAACTATCCTAAATATATATGTACCCAATACAGGAGCACCCAGATTCATAAAGCAAATTCTTAGAAACCTACAAAGAGACTTAGATTCCCACACAATAATAGTGGGAGAATTTAACACCCTACTGTCAATATTAGACAGATCAATGAGACAGAAAATCAGCAAGGATATTCAGGACTTGAACTCAGCTCTGGAACAAGCAGACCTAATAGAAATCTACAGAACTCTCCACCCCAAATCAACGGAATATACATTCCTCTCAGTACCACATAGGACTTATTCTAAAATCAACCACAATTGAAAGTAAAACACTCCTCAGTAAATGTAAAAGAACAGAAATCGTAACAAACAGTCTCTCAGACCTCAGTGCAATCAAATTAGAACTCAGGATTAAGACATTTACTCCAAACCACCCAACTACATGGAAACTGAGCAACCTGCTCCTGAATGACTACTGGGTAAATAACAAAATTAAGGCAGAAATAAAGAAGTTCTTTGAAACCAATGAGAACAAAGACAAAACATACCAGAATCTCTGGGACACAGCTAAAGCAGTGTTTACAGGGAAGCTTATAGCACTAAATGTAATCAACACCTTAACATCACAATTAAAAGAACTAGAGAAGCAAGAGCAAACAAATTCAAAAGCTAGCAGAAGACAAGATATAACTAACATCAGAGCACAACTGAAAGGGATAGACATATGAAAACCTTCCAAAAAAATCAATAAATCCAGGAGCTGGTTTTTTGAAAAAATTAACAAAATAGACCACTAGTCAGACTGAAAAAGAAAAAAGAGAGAAGAATCAAATAGACACAATAAAAAATGATAAAGGGGATATCACCATTGATCCCACAGAAATACAAACTACCATCAGAGAATATTATAAACACTTCTACACAAATAAACTAGAAAATCTAGAAGAAATGGATAAATTCCTGGACACACACACCCCTCAAGACTAAACTGGGAGGAAGTCAAATCCCTGAAAAGACCAATAACAAGTTCTGAAATTGAGGCAGTAATTAACAGTCTACCAACCAAAAAAAGTACAGGACCAGATGGATCCACAGCCGAATTCTACCAGAAGAAGAGTTGGTACTATTCCCTCTGAAAGTATTCCAAAAAATAGAAAAAGAGAGACTACTCCTTAACTCATTTTATGAAGCCAGCATCATCCTGATGCCAAAAACCTGGCAGAGACACACACAAAAAAAGAAAATTTCAGGTCAATATCCCTGAGGAACATCGATGTGAAAATCCTCAATAAAATGCTGGTGGAACCGAATCCAGCAGCACATCAAAAAGCTTTTCCATCACAATCAAGTGGGCTTCATCCCTGGGATACAAGGCTGCTTCAACATATGCAAATCCACCAATGTAATCCATCACATAAACAGAACCAATGACAAAAATCACACAATTATCTCAATAGATGCAGAAAAGGCCTCTGATGGAATTCAACACCTCTCCATACTAAAAATACTTAATAAGCTAGGTATTGATAAAACATATCTCAAAATAATAAGAGCTACTTATGACAAACCTATAGAGAATATGATACTAAATGGGCAAAAGCTGGAAGCATCCCCTTTGAAAACTGGCACAAGACAAGGATGCCCTCTCTCACCACTCTGATTCAACAGGGCAGTCAGGCAAGAGAAAGAAATAAAGGATATTCAAATAGGAAGAGAGGAAGTCAAATTGTCTGTTTGCAGATGACAGGATTGTATATTTAGAAAATTCCATCATCTCAGTCCCAAAACTCCTCAATTTCAGCAAAGCCTCAGGATACAAAATCAATAATCAAAAATCACAAGCGTTCCTATCCATCAATGATAGACAAACAGCCAAATCATGTAAACTCCCATTCACAACTGCTACAAAGAAAATAAAATATCTAGAAATATAGCTTACAAGGGATGTGAAGGACCTCTTCAAGCAGAACTACAAACCATTGCTCAAGGAAATAAGAGAGGACACACACAAATGGAAAAACATTTCATGCTCATGGACAGGAAGAATTAATGTCATAAAAATGGCCATACTGCCCAAAGTAATTTATAGATCCAATGCTATTCCTATCAAGCTATCATTGACATTCTTCAGACAACTAGAAAAAATTACTTTAAATTTCATATGGAACCAAAAAAGAGCCTGTATAGCCAAGACAATCCTAA
>PVKP010031130.1:0-27251 GCA_004027715.1 Plecturocebus donacophilus | reverse complement strand
GAGGGAGGGAGGCAGGCTTCGAGGGTGGGTCCTCAGAAAGCCTTTATGTTGTGGAGGAAGGGGAAGCTTCTTTTACCTATCTGCATCTCACTAGTTTCATTACAAAACTTTCCTTGGATAACTGGACTATTTCTGAGAAGTCCTCCTCAGCAGACTGATATAAAGGAGGATATGGTATTTTAAAAACACTACCACCACCTCTCATTACCCACACCTTCCCCCTCTCCCTCCAGAGAAAGAGACAGAAAGAGAGAGATGAGGCGAGCAGAGCTGGGTACCTGTCCTTTGGTAGGCATATCTTTCAGGCTGTCAGGTTTGAAGAAGGTGAAGTCCACCATGGCCTGGAACAATGAGATGGCCTTCTCAGAGTGGCCGGCCTGCCGCAGAAAGTGGCACTGCTGAAGAAAGAGTGCTGCGAACAGGAGGGCAAAGGGGAAGAAGCCTGGTTGATACCATTAAAGGGAAAGAACGTAACTTCTCAAACACATGCAATTAACACACTTTCACCTGCAATCACTGTTAATTTCCAAAGTTGTAATACATGCCCTGATTTAAAATGACTCACAGTATTATAATCCAAGTATATTTGTTCTAATTCTTGTATGAAACCCTCACAGAACACAAATATTAACAATAAAAACTGTATATAGTACATAAAAATAAGTCAAAAGGTTGGTCTGAATGCTATCAAATAATCAGAGTTCATTATTACAAGAAAAACTATAGAAAAAGGATGGCGTAGCAAATTTTTATCAGAAAGCAAAGAGCTGTATTTGATTGATCACTAGATGGCAAGAGTCACCAGCAACTTCCATCCCATGTTCAGAGTCAGCTGTAAACAAATCAAGATTCCATGTCTGAACATTGCAGTTCATCTTACTTGTGGTACAATTCCAGCTAGTAAATAACACTCAGCTATTTGAGTAGATCACAAACAGTAACAAATTCAAGACTCTGTGTCAGTGTGATACATGCTTATCATTTTGGTAGCAATGCATTTCTATCTTTAAATGCCAACAGGAATTAATGTGCAATAGCAGAGGTTGAGATCAAATAAATGCCCACTCTGTGCCGAACACTGAACTAGACTCATCACACATTATCTCCTTTACTGCGCACCACAGTCCTGTAAAGCAGGTTTATAGTATTGTTGCTGACGGAGAAAACGGAGCTCAAAGAGAACCTGCCCAAGGACACAGCAGAGCCAATGAAGGGCAAAGCCTTCAGGATTCAAGGTCAAGAGTGATTATTCTGGCTCTGCATAACACCCAGCCTCCGACATCTCATTACTGCCAAAATTTATACTCCAGGCTCCTTCCGGACACACCAAAAATGTTAACAGCATAATAATACCCATGACTTCTATTTATGCAGTGGTTCTCAGTCAGGGCATCTCATGGATGTTACTGCCTGGGACTCTGTAATTGGGTGAGACAGGTACAAGCATCTCAACAGATAAGGCCATCAACTGCCAAAGCAGTTAAGAGACTTGAATACGTTTACTTGGTTAATAAGCAGAACCTTGTCCAGTGATATTTTAACTCTACTGGCTCTATTGCCCCCACCCGTCCTGGGAGCTGGGGGCAAATCTGTTATCAAGAAGAGTCATAATACTTTTTTTTAAAAAAGCAGTTCTATCAAACAATTTAGACTTTTTCTAGAATAAACCAAAAACAGATTTTCATTTTCAAGTAAAGCCAAAAGAAAGTCTAACCCCTCCCACATAATTGAATCTGGTTATCTCCTTACCAAACATGGCCTCTTCTGTGCCAGGCAACGCAGGGTGAGATAAGATGCTGCCGTCCTTAACAGCAGACAAAGTACTCAAGCATTTTCCATAAAGACTGTGAATTTTTGATATCGAAAAGGTACTAAACTGGCTCTGGCAAAACAAAAGGTATTTCTGCCAAAGGGCTGTATTATTGGGATGTAAAAATATCAGTTTCTGCCACTCTTTGACCAGAATGGAGGGCTCCCAGAACTCTGTGCAGAGCTTCAGCTTGGCCAGTTTCAGATCCACACTGCTCTGGTTGCTCTCAATGGCCCGCTCCAGAATGGCCAGCTTCTTCTCCAGAATGAGCTTCAGGGACCTCTTTCGCTTTTCCTGCTCTCCTTCCTCGATGGCATACAGGCCAGGACTTTTCATGACCTCGTCCTCAACAACAAAAACACCAATTTACAAATGCAAATGGACCTCGGGGATCCTCAGAGTTTCAACAATGCTTAGTGACTTTCTTACAATCCCCTAGGGAAATGTCATTCAGATTTTCTTAAACCACTGGTTTGCCACAGTTTCTTTTAAAGAAAACTTGGATCCTAAGGTGCTTGTGTCACCTGGTATACCTGATCTTGTATTTACCACTTAACTGTCCACTTTCTGCCATTTGAAACTTTGATTTCTGTATCAATGACTAGCAAACAATGCCTTGAAAGTCTTTCCTGAGGAGCAGACCTTACCAATAAAAGGGCCAAATATGGGACAAAATATGGTAATTGTATGAGTGGTTCAAAATGAGGGACTCAGACAAACCCGTAAGTTTTCCAAAGGGAGCGCATGGCTCTAACTGGGTAATACACTGGGCAGCCCTTTCTCTTTCACAATTCTGTGAGCTCTGCCCTTTCTGTGTACTTCAGGAATGCCTCTCCCTATCTGGTGAATATCTCTTCTTTCATGATTGTGTTCCAGTTTCACCTTCTCCTTCTTGGTAGCTCTTTCTCCTCCCTCACTGCAAGTCACCCCTCACTTCACTCCCAAGTTACACATTACAGCATTTACTACTCCAGGGTGCACTTATTCTTCACATGTCCATCTTCCTCATTAGGCTTTAAGCAAGCTCAGGGCAAAAGCTCTATTCTAATCATCTTTGTATGCCCAGTGTCAAATTTCCTCATAAGCTTAAAAACTGCTGCAGAGTCCATCAGTTGGCCCAAAATCATGAACATCCCTCTAAGGTAAGAGAATTGGGATGGCAACACATACCTGAAAAGCAACAAATGCCATCCACAGCTGTGTATCCCGCGGATTTTCCCGCACCCTCCTGTTAAACTCCTCCACCCTGGCCTTCAGAGCTGCACTCTCGCTGTCTGGCTGTGCATCTGGCTGCTTTGATTCCTGCTCTGGAGGACCCTGTCCTTCCAGCCACTGTGTGGTTGACTGATCATAAATCCCCAGAGGATTCAACCAGGTTGTAATAGGAGCCACATCTTCCAAGTCCTTCACTGGTATAAATGAGGTGGGCTCAGATGATGGAGGTTCAGTTTTACTGCTAATGGCAACTCCATCAATGTTCATTAACCTCACACTCTTCTTAGTAAAATAGCGTTCAACCTGCTTGCGTGAATGCTTCTTCTCTGTGGAAGTCCCTTCCCAAGATATGCGTTGCTTTGCAGGATTAATGCCAAGGCAGGAGTCTCCTTTCCTCTTGTATCTTATATTAGGAAAAGAAAAAAAGTTACTGAGGGAATATGTGCACTACCTCTGAATGACTGAAGGCCCGTTAGACCTAAACTCTTGTTATGCAAGTTAATTGCATCTAGCCAAATGCACCTTACCTTCAAAGTGTTTCTATTTGGAGATATACAAGGTGCTCCTTGTTATTAGATATCAATTGTTATTAGATATCACTAATATCCTTGTTATTAGATATCAATTAACTTTCTTTCTGCCTGGCTTGACTTCTTCCTGTAACACTTCAACTCTTCATTAACATCTCATGAATTTAAGATCATGCCTGTCTTCTAGATCTTAGTAATTTCTATTTTCCTGCAGCCTTGCAAAGAACTGTCACACACATTATGTCATTCGATCATCACGGCCACATGTGACAGGCAAGGCAAAAATCATCTTCCCCTCTCTTAACTGTTCCTAAATAAGGACACAGGCCTGGGAACCTGGATCATCTGTCTCCTAGACCAGTCCTGTTTCCTCAATATTTTCCTGTGTCCCTATTTAAGAAGATAACATAGAGGCCTAAGATTCTTTTTTTAATCCTGAAACAAAGTATGTCAAATGAAATTACATTTGGTTATTTTCTACTCCAGAGGAAAAGAGGCTGGGTTCTAAAATGCTTTTATGGAACGTGTAGGCGTCCCCAGAGTTAACAAACACATGACTACTAAATATTTGCACCGGCAAAAGCTAAGGAAAATTGTACATTTTTCTGTATGTATGTTAGCAAACAACTCGATTTAAAATATGGGCAAAAGATCTGAACTGAAATTCCATAAAAGAAGACATGAATAGCCAATAAGCACATAAAAAAATACTCAACATCATTAGTCAACAAGGACATGCAAATTAAAACCACAATGAGGTACCCCACACACCAACTAGAACAGTTTTTAATTAATATTTAAAAGGCTGACAACACCAAATGTTGGTAGGTAACCTGTGGAGTCATCAGGACTCTCATCCGCTGTCAGCGGGAATGTAAACTGGGATAATCACTTTGGGAAAAGATCTGGCCATTTCTTAAAAAACTAAACACAGACCTGACCTATGACCCAGAAATTCTATTCCTACATATTTACCCAAGAAAAAGGAAAGCACATGTCTACAAAAAGACGTGAGCACAAATATTCTCAGCAGCTTTATTCCTAGCAGCCAAACACTGAAAGAGTCCACGTGTCCACCAATAAAAGACGGAAAAGTAAATGGAGGTACAGCCATACAATGGAACACTACCAGCAGTAAAAACAAGCTACTGGTAAGTGCCTTATGGATGGATGGATCTCCCATTACGCTGAGTGAAAGAAGCCAGATACAAAAGAGTATACACTGTGTAATTCCACCTACGTGCATTTTAGAACAGGTAAAAACTAATTGATGGTGGAAAAAAATTAGAACGGTGATTGCCTCTGGGAAGATGGGGTGCAGAGACCAGAAACAGCACGAGGAAACTTTTAGGGGTGATAGTAATATTTCACATGTTAATAGAGGTTTCGGTTATACAGGCGTGTATATGTTTCCCAAAACTCAAGAGAATGAAGCTTTGTGCATTACACTGCATGTAAATTTTCAATCAAAATAATAAAACTAAATAAATATTGACCTCTAGTTAATAATATACACACTGAAGTAGTTGGGGGGTTGTTTATTCAACTCAGTGTACTTTGAAATGCATCAAAAAAATAAGATGGGTTGATGGATGGACAGACATGATAAGCAAGTACAGTACAAGGTTAATGGTACATGTAGGGGGCAGGCATATGAGCATTCACTGTAAAATTCTTTCAACTTTTACTGTGTAATAAAATTTTTTCCTAATAAAATTGGAAATGCTGTGGGGAGCAAAAGGCAGGGGAGAACTGCCTTCATGTTCTGTCAGCTCCCAGGACACTCTGCTCCACTTTACCCTGGTTCAGGGCCGGGCTCTCTCCACCATCTCTACGGCTTCTCCACCGCCAACAGGTCCCCTTTCTGAGTGACTTTGCCCCACTCACTAACCACACACAGCACATTCCACTGTAGGGGACTATTTTCTCACACAGACATAAATATTCTCTCTCAAACCCTTTGTCTAGTCTCCCTCCCAATTCTTTCTGGATTCTCTCATGACAGTCTCTTGCCATTCCATTTATGAGTCAAAAACAACCTTAACAAAGGTGTGATGAGATAAAATAGCACTAACGTAGTTCTAAACAAGGCTGTCATTCCCTAAGGAACAAACTTGAAGTTAAAAAGCTGGTTTTGTTTCCCTTAATTCTCTGTTAATAGTACTGATTCCTCATTAGTCTCACAAAAAATATACAGTATTTTAGACATTCATGAAATCTCCTGAAAAATGTTTACTGTTTCCTGACTTTAAACTAACAGTGGCATTTTTATAACAAATTAGATGAAAATGGTAAGAGAAGGAAAAAACATGTTACTGGCCTATATTACTATCTACTTTCAGACGCTACATGTGTTTCAGTACATATTTACTGTGTGCACATATATCCTTTTGTTTTTCTTTTGTTTTGTTTTTTTGAGGCGGAGTTTTGCTCTTATTGCCCAGGCTGGAGAGCAATGGTGCGATCCCGGCTCACTGCAACCTCCGCCTCCCAGGTTCAAGCAATTCTCTTGCCTCAGCCTCCCGTGTAGCTGGGATTACAGACATGCGCCACTACACCCAGCTAATTTTGTATTTTTAGGAGAGACGGGGTTTCTCCATGATGGTCAGGCTGGTCTTGAACTCCCGACCTCAGGTGATCCACCCGCCTCAGCCTACCAAAGTGCTGGGATTACAGGCATAAGCCACCGCACCCAGACATCCTTTTTAAAAACAGTTGATGTCACATAGTTTCAGGCCATCTTTCCTACTTATAAGCATTTCCGCATACAATTAATCTTAGAAAATATAACCTCTATTGACTTCAAACTGTTCCACTAGATGCATGTGCCATAATTTATTTAACCACTTCCCTACTGTTAGACATTTAGGTTGTATCCAATTTACTTAGCATAAGATCTTAATAATTAGGACCTAGGCTATAATTTAACATAACATTCTCCCAAATAAAGGCCAAGAATTTGAGACCAGCCAACATGGTGAAACTCTGTCTCTACTAAAAACACAAAAATTAGCTGGGTGTGGTGATACATGCCTGTAGTCCCAGCTACTTGGGAGGCCGAGCATGGGAATTGCTGCAACCCTAGGAGGCAGAGGTTGCCATGAGCCAAGACTGTGCCACTGCACTCCAGCCTGGGCAACAGAGCAAGGCTCTGTCTCAAGAAACAAAAACAAAATCAGCTAACTTTCACTTGAATAATTCCAGAAGTAGGAACCCCCACTTTGTTTAGAGGTTCCATGAATGCCATATGCATATTTAATTGAAATGAATGCAGCTACTGGCACCTGGCCATAAACAAAACAAAACTACAAACACAGGGAGCGGGGAGGGACAGAGGAAGACCGAGTGCATTTTACTGGAGCACACCATTCTGCCCAGAATCTACTCAGTGGGTCTACACACCAGGAGGAGTGGGGCTGGCAAAACTGACTTGCCTTTACTTTCTTGGCTTCCATTCTCAATGCCCTCACAGTGCCAGACTGCTCAGTCCAAATCCCAACCCCACTATTTACTAGTTGGGTGACTGTGATCAAGTTATTAAAAAAATATAAAATAAAATAAAAAATAATCTGTCTGTGCCTCAGCTTCCTTATCTGTAAAATGCAAATAACATGTCTATATCATGCAGTTGCTATTAATTTTTTTTTGAGACAGAGTCTCGCTCTGTTGCCCAGGCTGGAGTGCAGTGGCACAATCTCAATCTTGACTCACTGCAACCTCCGCCTCCCAAGTTCAAGCAATTCTCATGCCTCACACTCTTGGGTAGCTGGGATTACAGGTGTGCACCACCACACCTGGCTAATTTTTATGCTTTTAGTAGAGATGGGGTTTCAACATATTGGCCAGGCTGGTCTCGAACTCCTGACCTCAAGCAATCCACCCACCTCAGCCTCCCAAAGTGCTGGGATTACAGGTGTGAGCCACTGCAGACGACTAAAAAAAATTTTTTTGGGATCTCCCTCTGTTGCCCAGGCTGGAGTGCTGTGATGCAGTCATAGCTCACTGCAGCCTCAAACTCCTTCAAGCAGTCCTCCCACCTTAGCCTCCTGAATAGCTGGGACTATAGGCACACGCCACCATACTCAGCTAAGTTTTTAATTTTGTGTAGAGATAAAGACTGTTGCTCAGCCTTGTCGAACTCCTGGCCTGAAGCCATCCTCCTGTCTTGGCCTCCCAAAGTGCTAGGACTACAGGTATGGGTCACTGCACTTGGCCAAAAATGTTTATATATGTAAAGTCCTTAGAAGAGTGTCTACCATATAATGAGGGTTAGATAAGTTTAAATTATTATTATTTTATCAAAGTTGGCTCCTAAACATAGGCCAAGTATTCATCTGGTGTATAGCCAAAGAAATAACAATCTATTCCAAAAATGGAGAAAAACTGAGCTAAACTTCACTATCAGACAGTATATTAGTCCTAAGGAATTTTCCAAATATAGTTTGACTTCAATTTTCAAGTTATACACTAACTTTAGAACCTAACCCCGGCTTACCATAATACTCGACACACAGTGTCACTGCAGGATGCTCACGCGAGTAGATGTGCTACTCTACACTGAGCCAAATCTGACTTTCTGGAACTTCCACTCATTAGTACTGGTTCTGACTTCACAAGTCACACAAAATATTGTCAATCTAGCCTCCAAGGGACAGTCCAACAAAGCTTAAAAGACAATGATCGGGGGTGGGAGGGGGAAAAAAAGAAAAAAAGACAATGATCATATCCCTGCCTAGGCCAAATGCCCATCTAGTCCTCACATGATGGTGCTGGTCAAATCCTAACTGTTCACCTACATTTCAATGTTCTCGGTGTGTCAGCGTTCCTCCTGAAGTGTGAAAACTCAGTACCTGACATAAAACTGTGAACTGCAGAACCAACTAGTTCCACTTTGTCAATAACAGAATGATGAGTTTTTTTTTCAGTTGCACTGTACCCACAGCTTGCAAGTCACGAGCACGTGCAGATGAATCAGTGTGCACAATTGGTGACCCCAAAGCTGGGGAACAAAAATGTCAACTGCATAGGGAATCAAGATACCTGAACCAAGGAGCATGGACCAAATTAAGAAGTGAGGGGAGTTGCTGCAGTATGAACTTAAGAGCCAAGAACCCTACACTGCCTGTCTGCATAAGCAATCAAACCATGCCTCCATGCATTTTCCTAGCTCCCTCACAGTTACTCTCTTCCCATAAAATACAGACCTCATCTGGCGGTAACAGACTCAAGTGCTACCTCCTGTCGACCTTGCCATGAAGTTGCTTCTTTTCTCAAAAGCTGGTGCCATCGTATTGACTTCTATGCACTTGGGGCATTGAGCCCATTGCTCAGTGACAGTATTCCCACTGTCCTCTTACTAGCTTAGAGTGCCATGAGATCAATAACTTCCCAGACCTGGACACCAAAAGTTATATAGCTGCTAATCCAGGCAAGATGTATCTTGTGTAAACCTTACCAACTTGCTAGGAAATCACAATGGGCTAAGCCCTCTAGCAGTAGTATCCTTGCAGTTTAGATTCATAAGGCTGTCTCCAATGACTCTCTTCCTAAAGTCTGTGCCATTCATTAGCAGAAGCTCAAGAGCCACTCTTTGTTAGTACATCCTCCTCTTTTCAACTTCTAATAAATATTAACTCTTTATATTTGCACACCAATTTCCAAATCCTTATCAAATATTCTCATATTTGAGTGCAAGGCACAGCAGAAGTTACTATTTCCAATTTACAAACGAAGAAATGGAGGCTCAGACAGGTCAGGTGACTTGCCTGGGCCTATATTGCTAGTAAATGGCAAAGTCAGGATGAGAACCAGAGTCCTCTGTTTCCAAAGCTAGAAAATGCCCTACTACACACCCTGTCTCATCTTTCTGCATGGGCGGTGAAAGAACATTTGAAATGAGAAGTCATAGACACACAGGTTCAAATCCCAACCCTGCTGCTGCCTGGCTGCCTGACCGTGTGCAGTTACTTAACCTCTCTGCGCTTCCTCTTCCTTATTTGTAAAATGAAAGAGCTCTCCTCCTCTTCACAGAGCAGCTGTGAGGATCAGACAGGGTAACTTAAGTGAAACAATGTACACAGCGCTACAGCCACTACCTCACGTCCAATCTCTGTTTGTTGACTGCCCCATCTTTTATTGGGATCTACCACATCTGGGGCAGTACCCTGTGGTGGCACGGAAAACCCAATAATACCTCAGGGAGCATTAAGATAACTCAAAAATATATGAATACATTGAAAATATAATGGTCATTTACACTCAACCATGAAGTTTCCATTGACAGTAGGTAGATTAGGTATGTACTGTTATTAACTCATCAGGAAAGAAATTTTAGTTGGAAGTGCTTACGTGGTGAGGTACAATGTCAGGGAGAGTGACAACAGGATTAAAATTCAGAGATACAGCAAAGTAATGGAAACTGAAATTTATCTCATAAAGTCATTGGCCTATAAAGAATAATGATTTCCAAGATCTCCTCTTGGCTCTTATTCCACAATTGATGATTCTCTATCTTCAACTCTCATTATCTGTAAACTGTGTGGGAACAGATTGTGTGTTACTGTTCTTTATGTTCCCAACAGTTTCTTACAAAGTACTAAATATCTAAAGCAGGGGTATCAGATATGATTTGGCTGTATCTGCACCCAAACCTCATCTTGAATTGTAGCTCCCATAATCCCCATGTCATGGGAGGAGCCCAGTGTCAGGTAACTGAATCATGGGGGCAGGTCTTTCCGGTACAATTCTCATGATAGTGAGTAAGTGTCACGAGATCTTGATGGTTTTATAAAGGGCAGTTACCCTGCACATGCTCTCTTACCAGCCACCATGTAAAATGTGACTTCACTCCTTTTTCACCTTCCGCCATGATTGTGAGGCTTCCCCAGCCATGTGGAACTGTGAATCCATTAAACCTCTTTTTCTTTATAAATTACCCAGTCTTGGGTATTTCTTCATAACAGTATGAAAATGAACTAATACAGTATCTAATATTTTGGGTTCCCTGGGCCTCACTGATAAAGAAGAATTGTCTTGGGCCACACATAAAATACACTAATGCTAGTGATAGCTGATGAGTTAAAAAAAGAAAGAAAGAAAATCACAAAAAAATGTCAAACTGTTTTAAGAAAGTTTACAAATTTGGGTTGGGCCTCATTCAAAGCTGTCCTAGATCACATGCAGCCCGAGGGCCATGGGTTGGACAAGCTTGGTCTAAAGGGTTTAGTAAGTACTCAAATATTTTTGATTGCCAGATTAGAGGGGATAAGTTCAAACTCATTACTAAAGCAAATATCACCTATTTTTATGATTATCTGATGGTGTATGCTAGAAACATTTTGAAAAAGTCCTTACCACTAAATGCCATTTTTTAAATGACAGATGTGGGGGTAGATAAATAAAAAGCTTTGCAACTTTTAAAAATATCATATAGGTTAGACTGAATGGTTACCAGATATTCTGTCACAATTAATTATTACAAGGTACTTTTGGGTTCACTTATTAACAAATATTTATTGAACACCTTCTGTGCCAGGCACTATGCCAAGCACCAGGGAGAAGTAAGCTTAATCTGACTTAACTTCCAGTGTTAAGCTTTCATTTTAGAATATGAGATGAGACATGTGCCTGAACAATATAATAAAACCCAACAGAATTGATGAGAGAAAGAAACAGGCAGACAGACAGTGCTAAGAGAGCTCTGAGAAGAAAGTTATTTTCCCACAGCGAAAATCGGGGTAAACAAGGTGGCTACCTTGCTATATCCCCTCGGTAAAGAGACTTGTACTCCCAGTTCGCAGGATCTGGTTTCTTATCCGTTCTGAAGGTTTCTCCCGTCACAGCCTGAATGTCCTCAAGCCAAACAAAGCGATGTCCAGTATCAGCTGCATCATTATCTCCTTGACTGTGGGACAAAGGAAAAAGGGACTTCAAAAATCTTCCAGTGACATAGTTGGCATTTTCAGCAATATTAAACACTTCAAACTCCACATGGCATCAAACACGTCGAAACACATAAAATGTACACGTGCCATAGAGATGGAAGAGGACTCTCGCTCTATGCAAAGAGTTTTAAAAATTAAAGCAAGGCTGGGAGTGGTGGCTCACGCCTATACTCCCAGCACTTTGGGAGGCCAAGGCAGGCGGATCACCAGGCCAGGAGTTCAAGACCAGCCTGACCAACATGGTGAAACCCCGTCTCTACTAAAAATACAAAAATTAGCCAGGCGCAGTGGCACGCACCTGTAATCCCAGCTACTTGGGAGGCTGAGGCAGGAGAATCACTTGAACCCAGAAGACAGAGGTTGCAGTGAGCCGAGATCGCGCCATTGCACTCCAGCCTCAGTGACAGGGCGAGACTCTGTCTCGAAAAATAAGTAAATAAAAATAAAGCAAAACCTATCACCACTAAATGACACTCTACCAACAAAAGAAGTCTTCCTCTCTCAAAAATTAACCTGAATAATACAGGTATAGAGGAGTTCTTTTAAATATCTAAATATTTCATTTAGATTAGATTAGATTACTTGAAGTTCCTATATATTTATAAACAAGGTCCTTTCCTAAAAAGTATTCCTGCTCTGAGGCACTTTGGAGGGCTAGGCAGAGGGAACTCCCACACCTCCAAAGGTGACAACCACCGACATTAATATGCACTGCCCTAACTTCACCTAACTTACTTGAAAGTGCCTACTTTATTCCAACTCAAAATTTCTTTAAAGAGCCATGGTTCTGAACTGTGCGGCCTCCACTATTACTTAGGCTTGGTCTCAGCCGCATTTTTACAGTCTGGAGTCTGTGTTCGCCGTTCTGCTTATTTATGTCTGGACATCGTATGTAAAGGGCAGAATCATGAGGCTTCCCTGAAGACAAGATCCTAAGCTATCTCTCTGAATCAACGTGTGAGCTGGCAGTCTTTCAGCTCAGACACAAAAGGAACCACTCCCGAGGCGCTGAGAGGGAGGGAAGGTTTTTCCGGCATCTAACATCTTCTAGAGAAAATCAGTTGAAAATGCTGCTGACACAAGAAGCTGCCAAAGCAGTCAAAACAGCCATTAACTGTTGTTCCATCTCTGCTTTTTAGCTCTGCCCAGGTACGAATAAAGATTCTGGAGGCTTTTTAATTATTCTTGGCAGGGAATACAAGGGAATGGCATTTCAGAAACACTAAGTAGCTACTCAGTACGTAGTTGTTGAATGATGAGTCTCAGGTTAATGTATGGAGATTTTAACACATCCCCCTTCAGAACAACTGCAAAAGGCTATCTACAAAAACCATAAGGGCCAATGAAAAGAGAGAGAGCTTACTACAAACTGATTGATCCATTTGAGAAAGAAATGGAAAGCCAACTCGTAGAAAAAAAGCATGGGCCAGCTGCAGACCACCCCTGAGGAGTTTTCCTCTCCTACTAAGCTAAGGAAGCAGGATGTGGTAGTCTGGGCTCTGTGCAAGGAAGGAGCTGCCTCCACCTAAGGGTGAGGGAAAGCTCATCCCAGAAACCCAAGGTCAGTTAGTAGCTGTGGCCTCTGGGGAAGCCATTCATCATCACCCTGAAACAGAGTCTCATGTGGTCTGCTACCCTCATGAATTTACTTTCCTAACATCATGGAAAGACTCTCACAACTCACTAATACTGTAGTCCTTGTCTATGTGGAAATAATTCTTCCAAGTCACATTCTCAGGAAGAGAATACATAAGTTAATAACAAGAAAGTAAAAAAGAAGGACAATCTTAATAAGCATATTCTATAAAATATCAACAAACTTAAAAATGCCATCTGAATCATAAAACTATCCAGTTTTATCTGGATCATAAAACTCTGAGCTGTAAAGATCCCCTGACATGATTCAGCATAGGCTGAAATTAACTATCCTTCAAGTTCTAAAGATAGCTCCTATGTGGTTTCGGGAAATCCTTTAAAACTCATTTTCCTCAGCTATAAAAAAGGACAAGTAGCTAAAAGGTGAATTTTGGGAAGACATAACAATTAAAGTAGCTTGCTTTAAAGACACAGTAAAAAGTAAAGATACCAAAAACACATTCATTCATTCGTTGAACAAAAACGCATTAAGTGCTTACTCTGTGTCGGGCCCTGTGCACCAAGTGCTGGGGGAATATAGTGGTAAGCAAGACAGGCCTGATTCCTGCGCTCAAAAATTCAGTCAAATTCGGAATCTTCTGGCTTGACTGCTTTTTTTTTTTCCTCTAAAGAGCAAGCTTGGGTTACAGGTAGAGCATCTGAGATACACAGAAGGCTACATCAATCTGGCTCCTCTGAGCCACACCAGCCTGCAGTGCTCTCCAGCACTGATCTGATGACAGAGGGATCCCGTAAGCCTGCAGTGACCGGCTCTCGGATGGAAGCATTAACCGCCAGCTTCCAGACTTGCTCCGACACAGAGCTCTCACTGACATCAATGGGACTTCTAAGCACACAATGGAAGTAACTAACTCCTGAAGGCCGGGCACAGTGGCTCATGCCTGGAATCCCAGGACTTTGGGAAGCCGAGGCAAGTGGATTGCTTGAGGCCAGGAGTTCAAGACCAGCCTCGGCCAACATGGTAAAACCCCATCTCTACCAAAAATACAAAAATTAGCTGGGCGTGGTAGTGTATGCACTGTAGTCCCAGCTACCGTGTGTGCCTGTAGTCTCAGGCTGAGGCATGAGAATCACTTGAACCTGAGAGGCAGAGGTTGCGGTGAGGTGAGATGGCACCACTGTACTCCACCCTGGGCAACAGAGTGAGACTCCGTCTCAAAAAAAAGGGAAAAAAAATTCCTGAAGAGTTTAAAAAATCTCAACAGCACTATTTCTTTTTTAAAGATATTCTAGACGAGTACCTAAGTTTTCTCTCTTCCAGACCATATGAGCAAAAAAAGGAAAAAGTTAAATAAGCAAAAATTCATGTAGTTTCACCATATACCACTTGTCCCACCTACAGGCAAGTACCCCTCTACTTAGGAGGACATTCAACTAGGAACAGAGAAAAAGCTGTATTGAGCACCTATGTTGTGGCCGTTCTGCAGAATGCATTGAAAAATATGCTCAAGGTAGAAAGCAGAGTAGGCCGGGATCAGTGGCTCATGCTCCTAATCCCAGCACTTTGGGAGGCCAAGGTGGATGGATCTCACCTAAGGTCAGGAGTTCAAGACCAGCCTGGCCAACATGGTGAAACCCCATCTCTACTAAAAATACAAAAATTTAGACAGATTAGTAGCAGATGCCTGTAATCCCAGCTACTTGGGAGGCTGAGGCAGGAGAACTGCTTGAACCTGGGAGGTAGAGGTTACAGTGAGCCAAGATCGCACCACTGCACTCCAGCCTGGGCAACAGGAGTGAAACTCCCTCTGAAAAAAAAAAAAAAGAAAGCAGAGTAAAATATGGGAGAAATAAAGCCCCCAAGGAATGGACATACTGTAATCATGAGCTGTTTTATACCACCTTCAATATAGTGGTCCTGAATAAATATGAAAAGGAAAAGGAAAAACGTGACAATTATTTAAGTGCTATGTTAACCTTAAAGTGTGTGTGATTATGTACACATACAGGAGTTGATAGGAGTGACTGGATGAAAGACATATCAAGGCAGAGAAAGAAGATTTTGTTCCTCTTACCCTGAGCGTGGAGACCCACGGCCCTCAGAGAGGGAACCCTTATCTATGTGGTGCACTGACTCACAGGCCCATTGCAGCACATCTGCCATCTTTTGAAAATCCCAAAGACTTTTTGTCTGAACCAGATTCACACAATCATTACTGTGTCTAAATAGCATTTCTCAAATAAAATGATATCCCTAATTTGTTCCTTTCCTTTTTTAAGCTGATATAATGGTAGAGCTCTCTTCTGACTAAACGGTTATTCAAATATCTAATTTGCGGCAACAATTAAGGGAGAAAAACTCAAGACTTAAAATATCAGAGGGACTCAAGAACAGCAACCTACTTCGGTTTCTCAGATTCCTTTTTACTGCCTCCGATGGCTCTGGAAGGTTTGTCCTTTTCAGAATCAGTGTCTGTCTCCGACCTGCTGCTACTCGACTGTCCATGTTTCCTCTTTGTTTTCTTATGATGCTGATGCTTCCTTTTTTTCTTTTTCTCTTTCTTCTTCTTTCTGCTTGTTTGTTTGAGCTTTTTGTTAGTGTCACTTTCATCTGAAGACTCTGATTTCAGAGGACTCCTGTTTGGGAAAACCAACTTTAGAATTTCTTTTTTTTTTTTAAAGATGGGATTTCACCATGATGGCCAGGCTGGTCTTGACCTCCTGAACTCAGGTGATCCACCCACCTCGGCCTCCCAAAGTGCTAGGATTACAGGCGTGAGCCACCACGCCTGGCCAAAAAAAGCACATTTAACTGTGGTCCTTGTTTTCAGAAATGATGACGAGCTCTTCCTCTTCATTACTGAAATATTTAATATCTACCAACTCCCTCTCATGCCTCAACTATTCTCAATCTCCAAAGGCTTCTTACACATTTAGAGTATGGGGTTTCATGGCCTATTCACCCTATTAGTGAAACCACCTAATCTATATTTGTGAGAAAGCTAATTTCTCAGTTCAATGATCTAAAACAAAATTCTTTCACAGCTGAGGAGAGAGGTGTGTTATCTTGCTTTCCCTGATGTTTTCAGGCCATTTTAAATCTTATATTATACAAGCTCCCTCTATTTTTACAAAAGGGTTGAAAATGCAACTAAAGAAATATTCGAATTATGATATTCTAAAGGTTACTAATAAGGTTAGTAAAGTTACTTGAGAATCACAACGATGCCATTTCCCTCTTGGCCTAATTACAGGCACTAACTGTGTCACGTACTTGCCACTGCAAAGCAAAGAAAAAAAATAGTACAAGAGGTAAGGAAAAACAGTCAAAGATCACCTCATTACTTTAAGTAAGAGTTTGACGTAGCTCTTTTATTAGAGTTTTCTAAGGAGCATCATTTCAGCTAAGCTATAGACAGTAAGCTGACAAAAACGAAAACACATCTGTCAAACAAAAACTACCTCGTCAGTGGTGACCCTTCAGAAACATGGGCTGTGGCTGCTTCAGTTTGTTGGCTCAAGGACGTTATGGATCCAACACAAAAGCTTGGGTTGCTCAGCCAGTCTAACTCTGCACAGGCAAAAGGAGAAAAGATCAATGAAATTAGCTCAATATGATTCTAAAGCAGATCTATCCATCTCATCAGCTGACATCCTAATTCACAGCCAATGTCAGCCAGACATTTTGAACAGTCAGTTCAAAGTCCACAGAAGCTGAACAGAATCCATGAAATTTTTACTTCACAAGGCATGGCTTTAATACACTCCAAAATATTCAAGACAGAAATCCTTCTGTGATATCAAGCTGCAGCTTTAGTAAAAGCCACGTAACAAGTACAGCCTAAAAGGCAACAAGGCGTGATGCATTCCATCCATCCACACTGTCTAATGAGTATGAATGCATCCAAAGCATTAGGCTTTTATGTCCTCAAACTTGATTCAGACAATTCCTGATTGTATTAATCCATTCTCACACTGCTATAAAGAAATACTCAAGACTGGGTAATTTATAAAAGAGGTTTAATTGACTCACAGTTCCACATAGCTGGGGAGGCCTCAGGAAACTTACAATGACGGTGGAGGGCAAAGGAGAAGCAAGGACCTCTTTGACGTGGTGGCAGCAGAGAAAAGAGTGAAGAGCCAAGGGAGAAGAGCCCCTTATAAAACCATCAGATCTCATGAGAACTCACTCACTATCATGCGAACAGCATGGGGAAAACTGCCCCCAGGATCCAATCACCTCCCACCAGGTTCCTCCCTTGATACATGGGGATTAAACGGGTTATGATTCAAGATTAGGGGGCACACAGAGTCAAATCATACCAATAACTGCATCTTAGTAAGGAGGAGACACCAGAATGTATACTTTCTGACAAAAGGTACTGTTTTAATCACTGGCTTATAGTAGGTGTTAAACAAATACTTGTGAGAAAGACAAAGGAAGGAAAATCCCAAAGAAAGAAAACCATATTAAACAGCACAGAAAAAAGAGAAAGAAGTGAGAGATTCTAACTTAAGTGCCTATAGCAGGCCGAATACCAGACTAAGCACTTACGTCCTTTTCATCTTTTAATCCTTACAACAGGGCTCTATGGGAGGTATTATGATCACCATTTTATAGAAGAGGAAACTAGGACTCAAAGGGGTTAAGTAATTAGTAAGGTCATACCTAGTAAATGCTAAACAAATGCTCATGCAGCCTTCTACAGTCTTTTTCCTTCTGAGGTTGGCTCCCTTCACTTGAGGCTACTTCTTGGCAAAAGATATGTGAAACTAGTTCCTGTTGCTCACTGAGATCAAAATTATTTCCACAATAATCAGATTCTATTATGAACCAAAAAAAGTGGAAAAAGATGGAACAAACAGTATTCAGGAAAAGATGCTCTCGAATAATTCCAGGATATTTCTACATAAATATTCTAGACAGTCACAGCTGGAAGAAAATGTAAAGAAATACAGACATCACAACGTACAGTGTGTGACTCTTCAAAGTCCTTCACAAGACAAAAGAAAGGCTTTTTCAATTTGAGAGACGGGGTCTTGCTGTGTTACCCAGGCTGACCTCAAACTCCTAGGCTCAAACAATCCTCCCACTTCAGCCTCCCAAGCAGCTGGGACTACAGGCACACCACCACTGTGCCAGGCTTTTGAGGATGCAAATGAGGCTTTGCTGTATGGCACTACTGTGGGGGAAAAAATTCAGAAAGAAATAAAACTCAGCCAGCACATCTATTATACTAGCACTTTGGGAAGCCGAGGAGAGAAGATCACTTGAGCCCAGGAGTTCGAGACCAGCCTGGAAACATAGGCAAGACCCCAACTCTATTTTTTAAAAAAAGAAAGAAAGGAAGGAAGAAAAGAAAATAAAAAAAGAAAAGTCTTGGGTTTTGAACCTGAATTATCATGGACCCTCTGTGACCTTCATCCCAATTGAATGACCTTCTGCAAAGCAAAAGGTATTTTCACCTGACAAGAAGTTGTGTTTTATTTTTTGATAGCATATTAACAGTGGACATGCATGGAATATTAGAAGTAATAATCACTGTGTGCTAGGCCTGGAAAGATTTTGGAAGTCCTCTAGTCCATGGACTTTCAAACTTTTCTTAGGCAAAGAACTCACTTTTCAAACAGAATCTTCCAGAGAAGTCCAAAATAAAGAACAGAAAAGGCAGGGATGTTCTCTAGTTGGGAGTTCAGAGGGAGGAGCTGGGTCTGAGACGGCTCTTTAGAGCACAGCCTGGACACCTCCCCCTCACTTGTAGACCAACAGCTGGAGGCCCAGCTGTGGCCAAGGGCACACATTTGGACCTGAATCTGTGACTCTTCATCCAGTTCCCTCCACCCCACACCATGGAGCTTCTCTTTACTTCCTCAACTAGGGAGGCTGGTTCTCCTAAAGACTCCCTGCAATTGGTACATGGGGCTTTTATGGCAATCTTCACAGTGTAATCTCATTATCTTCCCACTGTACTCTAAGCCAAGGGTCAACAACTCAAATCCTTATAGAGACCAGATTAGTAATCACTACTGAGATACTACAGAAGTGGTAAAAGAAAAAAGAAACAAACAAAAATATTCTGCCAAACAAATAACCAACTGGCTTACAACTCTTATATCCAAGTTTCCAGCTCCCTCCCCTCCTCCTACCTGTTACTTCCCAAACTATAGGCCCCATGAGGGCAGGGGCCATGACTATTCACTACTGTACTCCCAACTCCTAGCACAGTGCCTTGGTACAAAGCAACTGGACTCGATAAATATCTGTTGAATAAATAAAATGAATGAGGATATGGACCACATGTTTATACCCCCAACACCTAATCAAATGAACAAACTGAAAAAATTTGAAATCTTCAAAAAAAATCCATTATCTGGGCATAAAGTACAACTAGTATAATTCTTCCTTTCTTCGTTATAAATGTATATTTAAACATCACATAAATTACTGAATACCAACTACACACCCAGGCACAGGTCTAAGTATTGGGGGTACAGTGGGGAACAAGAAAGGTTCTGCTCACATGGTGCTTATAATCATAACCTTCACTGTCAAATAATGTACTTGGAGCCAGGCACAGTGGCTCACGCCTGTAATCCAAGCACTTTAGGAGGCCAAGGCAGGAGGATGACAAGGTCGACCAGCTTGGTCAACATGGTGAAACCCCTTCTCTACTAAAAATACAAAAATTAGCCAATCATGGTGGGGGGAGGGGGGGGGCGCCTGTAGTCCCAGCTACTCGGGAGGCTAAGGCAGGAGAAATGCCTAAACCTGGGAGGCAAAGGTTGCAGTGAGCTGAGATAGCCCCACTGCATTTCAGCCTGGGCAACAGAGCAAGACTCCATCTCAAAACAAAAAAAAGAAATACACTTGGATTGTTAAATTCAAAGTTAATTCACCAGAATTCTGGAGAAAGTTATCTGAGATGAAAAGATGCTTTATTAATCAGATTGCAAAGTCCTTTTCAATAAAATACATCCTCACATAATTTACATACTTGATGGATATAAAATATGTACATAGGTAATTATGCCAATACTAAGCAAGATATAACATTTATAGAGAAGACCAGCAGCACACCAAATGCCTATGGTTTAAGAAAGAGAATCCCACTGGCTGACAAAGCTTTTGTCCTCTCAGGTTAGTAAATTACAAGTTGGAATGTGCCTGGAAATTAACACTCTGCCATACATTTTATTATGCATACACACCAAGAAATGTGGAAACGCCAGGCAGAAAAACCACTTTAGAACTACTGCCTAACAAAAATAGGCAGGTATCTGGTAGAAATGTAGTATGTATAAATTTTCAGGGTAATTTAACAGAAAATAATATAATGAATCATCGCTGAATAATTTAAGCTGAAATACTTTTTATGAACATTTATTATGTAACCCTATTTCTCCATCACTTGTGAAAATGCTTTAATTCAATTATATTACACATAGAGGGAGGAAAAAATTGCCATGAAAAGATTTGAACTTTAAAATAGATTTTAAATTATAATTGGACAGAATAACCAAGTTCTACATCCATTTCCCTTTTATTATAACAAAATAGCACTGATTACTAGTTTGTTTAGGTCAACTAAGAGGTAAGTGCTCCTCTAGAGATGGCAATTCAAAAACATTTCTAGGGCCAACTGTATAAATAAAGTAGTGTATATATTATGGAAGAGATCTGTTCCTTTAAAATGAATAAGCCAAACTCTTAGTTTTGATTGGAACTCTCATTTTCTGACAAAGGATCTGGGAGCACAAACGTATTCATACAAAAAGCACCAGCAACATGGCTGAGAACTGCATTTAAGATGATTATTCCAGAGAACCTGAGCAAAGCCAGCTCTTCCATGGCAGTTAACCTACAATTTGAAGAGGCCCAGTAATTCCAAATGTATTATGTAAAGGACCAAAACCCCAATGTTCTAATATCATAGCACGGTTTATAACACAAGCTCTGTAGTTACAAGGACCTGTGTTCAAACTGGCTGTTTCTTAGTTGTGCAACTCTGAACAAAATAATTTCTCTGAGTCTCCTTTTTTCAATTGGGTAATTTTTTAACTAACAGCCAGGTACTGCTTGAGGTGCTAGCAATGCAAGATGAATAAGACAAACCCAACACTACCCTCACGGTGCTGTCCTACTAATCGTCACTTACATGCAATGTGACAAATGCAAAGAGAGAGAAAATACATAGGGAATAATGAGAGCACGTTCCCTAATTCAAACAAGGTCTGGATCAGAGAAAGCTGCCTGAGAAAATATCTCAGCTAAGATCTAAAGGAGGAGGAGTGAAAGAAATATGCTCCTACAAAGTGCCTGGGAAACAGACACTGAGAAACAGCATAAGTGATTGAGGCTTGGCCACTGGGACTGAGGGGAAATGGGGGCAAAATGAAGCAGGAGAGGAAGGGCCTTAAAAAACATGTTTGAGAGCTTGGCATTACCCTAAGAGCAATGGGCAGATAGTCACGTTTTGAATGAGAGTGACAAAATCAGATACACCGTTTGAAAGATCAGCAGCAAAGAATAGTGTTTAAGAGCACATGTTTTAGGCTGGGCACGGTGGCTCATGCCCATAATCCTAGCACTCTGGAGGCCAAGGCGGGCGGATCACTTCAGGTCAGGAGCTCGAGACCAGTCTGCCCAACATGGTGAAACCCTACCTCTACTAGAAATACAAAAATTAGCCAGGCATGGTGGTGCACACCTGTAATCCCAGCTACTCAGGAGGCTGAGGAAGGAGGATCGTTTGAGCCCTGGAAGCGGAGGTTGTAGTGAGCAGAGATGCCACTGCACTCTAGCCTAGGAGACAATGAGACTGTGTCTCCAAAAAAATAAGAGCACAAACTTTGAAGCTTAATTCCTGAGTTCAAATTCTGACTCTGACTTACTAATCACACGACTTTTAGAAGTTACTTACTGGCTCACTCTGCAAGTACAATTGAATAGTACTAACTTCACAGGGTTGTTATGAGAATTCACTAAGTTGGTATTTGTAAGGCATTTAATCCAGTGAATGGCACATAATTTTTTTTTTTTTTTTTTGGAGATGGAGTCTCACTCCATCACTGCGGCTGGAGTGCAGTGGCATGAACTTGGCTCCCTGCAACCTCTGCCTCCCGAGTTCAAGCAATTCTCCTGCCTCAGCCTCCTGAGTAGCTTGGACTACAGGCATGTGCACCACCTCTGGCTAATTTTTTATATTTTTAGTAGAGACGGGGTTTTATTGTGTTAGCCAGGATGGTCTCAATCTCCTGACCTTGTGATCTGCCCCGCCTCGGCCTCCCAATGTGCTGGGATTACAGGTGTGAGCCACCACTCCCAGCCATAATATTTCTAAATAAAGACATTTTAAAATTCTTGCAACATTGTAGAGAATGGTTCAGGGAGCAAAGGTAGAACTAACGGTGGGGACACTACTTTAGGAGGCTGCTGTAGTAATCCAGGGGACGATGATGGCAAAAGTTAGGTAGTGGTACTGGGACTACAGATAAATTAAGGACTTATCTGAGTAAATTAAGGACTTATCTGAGTAACTAAGGACTTATCTGAATAAATTAAGGACAACTCAGAGTTGTTTGGAAGCACTAATGAACTGAATGGGTGGAAGTGGGGAGTAAAGGTATGTGTCTAAGTTTTGGTTTGGGTGAATGGTAGTGTCATTTTCTGATTTGTGGACACAGGAAGAAAAAGACTTGTGGGGAAAAAGATAATGTTGTTAGTTTCTTCCCCAAATATGGATATGTCTGCTTCATATAATATGAAGATTAAATAAACTAAAACACCATCTTCCATTCCAAATCTGTCAAATATGTGATTCCCAAGCAACAATGTTTTAGGGTACACAATCTCTGTCAACAATCTGAGGGTAGGAAGAAAAGCTCCAGAATTAAAGGGGTCAGATGATGGGGGTTCTCTGCTGCTCCTGACACAATTGATGCTCCTATTCCTGTTTGTTGAAAGAATAAACTTTGCTAAACACAGCCCCACCAGACTCTTTCCTAAATGTGATACCTACTTAATTCCTACCCTCTCTGCTTTTTTTTCTTAGATGGAATCTCACTGTCACCCAGGCTAGAGTGCAGTGGTGAGATCTCAGCTCACTGCAACCTCCACTTCTCAGGCTCAAGCAATCTTCCCACCTCAGCCTCCCAAGTAGCTGGGACCACAGGCACATGCCACCACACTCGGCTAGTTTTTGTTGTTGTTGTTAGAGACGGGGTTTTGTCACATTGCCCAGGTTGGTCTCAAACTCCTAAGCTCAACTGATCTGCCCGCCTTGGCCTCCCAAAGTGCTG
Organism: Plecturocebus donacophilus; assembly: GCA_004027715.1. Classification (NCBI taxonomy): domain Eukaryota; kingdom Metazoa; phylum Chordata; class Mammalia; order Primates; family Pitheciidae; genus Plecturocebus; species Plecturocebus donacophilus. The sequence goes on along the minus strand of PVKP010031130.1, from coordinate 3,858 downwards.
GGATTTCAGATGTAAATTACTGTGCCCGGCCCTTGGCCTAACTTTTAATGGTAGCCAGAAAAAGGAAAGCAGTGCCCCTTTCACTCATTTTGGTATTGGGTGTCTTTCCCGTCCAGGAGTTTAATGTTTTTTTTTAATTGAAACTCTGCACTCACTTGCTAACACTACTTTACATTTTTATAACATTTTTTATAGTGTAAGGCAAAAAGTACACTGCTTCTATTTATAACAGCAAAAGACTGGAAACAGTCCAAATGTCCTAATAGGGGACTGGTTGAATAAAGCATGTGACAGCCACAGGATGGAGTTCTGTGCACTAGTAAAAAGAAATGAGGAAGATCTCCATAGAGTGTAGAGAGATCTCTAGGATCCAAGGTGAAATGCAGAACAGTATACATTGAAGAAAGAGAGGGGAAATATAGTTGCTTATAGAAAGGAGGAAAATAAATGGGAGGACACCATTGGCTAATGACGATGGTAACCTGCAGGGGAAGGAAAGCGACAGGTTGGAGGAACAGAGATGGAAGCTTTCTCTTCTCTGAATATACCTGGTTTACATTCTCAACGTTAGACTCAGTGTTACATCATTATAAAACAAAATCAAATTAAAAAGAAAAAACAATCCCTAAAAATGGAAAACAAATGGAACAAACACATCTAAATATCGAACTGGTGGTAAAACCACACAGGGAATTGTTTGAAGTGATTTTCAAACTCAGTAATTTGACCACATATCCACTGTGGGATATGTCCTTAAAACAAATAGACCCATAAAGAAATCTGAAACTGTTAGTCACATTAATACTGTCATTTTGAACATACAAAAAAGTTTAAAAATTAAATCAAAGAAGTAAAAACTTCATAATCTTAAATTTGGACTGAAAACACTAATATGAATTCCTGATGTATTTTTCTCTTCCTGGTTCCATCCACTGAAAAAGTCTAGAAGTAATGACCACACTGTGGTGATGATACCCCTAAGAACCCAGTGTGTGATTTTCATATATCCACACCATTTTCCACTAAAACAAACCAGGATTCCCCGGAGAAATGGCCAACTCCAGGCCACAGTAGAAAATGCAAGTGATGATTCCTGGACATCTCTTAGGACAGAAAGCAACAAAGCTATTAAATAAAGACTACTGGGTCAGGCCCGGCATGATGGCTCATGCCTGTAATCCCAGCAGTCTGGGAGGCCGTGGTGGGAGCACTGGTTAAAGCCAGGAGTTCAAGATCAGCCTGAACAACGTAGTGAGACCCTATCTCTAAAAAAAATAGTTAAGTTGGCTGGGCATGGTGGCTCATGCCTGTAATCCCAGCACTTTGGGAGGCAGAGGCGGGTGGATCACCTGAGGTCAGGAGTTCAAGACCAGCCTGACCAATATGGTGAAACCCCATCTCTATTTTAAAAAATAATAATAATAAAAATAAAATAGTTAAGTCGTCAGGTGTAGTGGCTCACTCCTGTAATCCCAGCACTTTGGGAAGCCAAGGCGGGTAGATCATAGAGTCAGGAGTTTGAGACCAGCCTGGCCAACATGGTGAAACTCCATCTCTACTAAAAATATAAAAATTAGCCGGGCGTGGTGGCAGCACATGCCTGTAGTCCCAGCTGCCTGGGAGGCTACAGCAGGAGAATCACTTGAACCCGAGAGGCCGAGGTTACAGTGAACTGAGATTGTGCCCCTGCACTCCAGCCTGGGCAACAGAAAATCAAATAAATAAGTTAGCCGAGTGTGGTGGTGTACACTAGTAGTCCTAGCTACTCAGGAGGCTGAGCCAGGAGGACTGCTTGAGCCCAGGAACTGAATATTGCAGTGAGCTATGATCGCCCCGCTACACTCCAACCTGGGCAATGGAGTGAAACCTCACCTCTTAAAAAAAATCAACCTACCTGCAATGGATTGAAATATAAATGTTAAAAATCCATGAGTTCATAATAAAAACAAAAAAACCTCACACCTCATTGGTCACCTCTAGAAGTTACTGGGACCCCAACTCATTATTCTGAGACTAACAAAAGAAATAAATCAAATATTTATCCTAGGTGGAGTGAGGTGGCTCATGCACTTTGAGAGGCCGAGGCAGATGAATCACTTGAGGTCAGGAATTCAAGACCAGTCTCGCCAACATGGTGAAACTCTCTCTCTACTAAAAATACAAAAATTAGCTAGGCATGGTGGCACATCCCTACAGTCCCAGCTAATCGAGAGGCGGAGGCAGGAAAATCACTTGAACCCTAGAGGCAAAGGTTGCAATGAGCCAGATCTCGCCACTGCACTCCAGCCTGGGTGACAGCGAGACTGTCTCAAAAAAACAACAAAACAAAAAAAGTATCCTGTCTTTCCTGCCTAAACTATATTCAGGGTATCCTAATAGTTCTTCATAGAATAACTGATATTAATAAATATAGGAGAGGCCAGGCGCAGTGGCTCACGCCTATAATCCCAGCACTTTGGGAGGCTGAGGTGGGCAGATCACCTGGATGTCGGGAGTTCAAGACCCGCCTGACCAACAGGGAGAAACCCCATCTTAACTAAAAATACAAAAAATTAGCTGGGCATGATGGTACATGCCTGTAATCCTAGCTACTCAGGAGGCTGAGGCAGGAGAATCGCTTGAACCCGGGGCACGGTTCGGGGGGAAGGAGGTGCGGAGGTTGTGGTGAACTGAGATCATGCCATTGCACTCCAGCCTGGGCAACAAGAGGGAAACTCCATATCAAAAAAATAATAATAATAAATAAATATATATGTGTGTCTATATATATATATATAGAGGAGGAATGATACAATTAGAAAATAATCATTTTGCAACCTCAATGAAATAATAATGGACCTAAGCAATAATCTAAACGGCTGCAAAAATCATTAGGTGTAAGGTTGATGGGCTGCTTCATGTGGGATGAATCAGGCTGCAAACACATGAATCCACTGGTCAATCTTAACATCACTAAAAGAGGGAACATTAGACAGGGAGTCCTCCTGATTTGACTCGACAGCAAGTGCACTGATCCCTCCTTTTTTAAAAAAAAAAAAGATGGGGTTTTACCATGATGGCCAGGCTGGTCTTGAACTCCTGACCTCAGGTGATCCACCCACCTCGGCCTCCCAAAGTGCTAGGATTACAGGCGTGAGCCACCGCGCCCAGCGAGACGGGGTTTCACCATTTTGGTCAGGCTGGTCTCAAACTCCTGACCTCAAGTGATCCGCCCACCTCTGCCTCCCAAAGTGCTAGGATTACAGGCATCAGCCGTGCCCAGTGAGGTACTTTCAACGAAAAGACTAAATCTGAATCTAATTAATTGACTAGATCTAAATACCAGTTTACAGGAAATACTGGGATACAGAAGCATGTTAAGTGACACTATGAGGATTTGGTGGGAAACGTCGCCAGGACAAATGACACAGTTTCCTCAACAAATCCATCACATGGGAAAATGAAAAAGAGGGAGAAATTGTTTTATATTGAAAGAGACCTAAGGCATATAGCCACAAAATGCAATTTTGGCTTTATGTTGACAACTGACTTGAACAATCCAACTGTAAAATTCCATTTTTGAGACATCTTGTGAAATTTGAACACTGATAAGTGAAAATGACCAGAAAAGAATTATGGCTTTTTTCATTACCAGAGATAATGTTGTGTTTAAATTTTTTTAAAAGACAATACTTTATAAAACATACTTTTACACACATTTTCCTGATGGTGGATATCCAGAGAATGTCAAATAAATACTATTTAAGACTCCTCTGCAAAATGTCTATTTCCCCCTCTCGAAATAAAAAGATAAAGCTTTGATTTGTTTTTAAAGATCACTATCTTCCATCATCAGCCCAACCGTATTTCCCAAGGAAA
>PVKP010031129.1:0-27251 GCA_004027715.1 Plecturocebus donacophilus | reverse complement strand
CCCCAGAGTCCATTGTATCAATCTTATGCCTTTGTACCCTCATAGCTTAGCTCCCACTTACAAGTGAGAACATATGATGTTTGGTTTTCCATTCCTGAGTTGCTTCACTTAGAAAAATGGTCTCCAATTCCAGCCAGTTTGCTGCAAATGCCAGTATTTCGGTCCTTTTTTTTTTTTTTTTTTTTTTTTTTGAGATTAGGTCTTGCTCTGTCACCCAGACTGGAGTGCAGTGGTGCTATCTCGGCTCACTGCAACCTCTACCTCTCGGGTTCAGGCAATTATCCTGCCTCAGCCTCCTGAGTAGCTGGAACTACAGACGCGTACCACCACACTCAGCTAATTCTTTCTATTTTTAGTAGAGATGGGGTTTCACCATGTTGGCCAGGATGGTCTCCATCTTCTGACCTCATGATCCACCTGCCTCAGCCTCCCAAAGTGCTGGGATTACAGGTGTAAGCCACCAAGGCCGGCCTATTTCATTCCTCTTTATGGCCAAGAAGTATTCCATGGTATTTATGTACTACATTTTCTTTATCCACTTTTTAATTGATGGGCATTTAAGCTGGTTCCATATTTTTGCAATTGCGAATCATGCTACTATAAACATGCATGTGCAAGTCTCTTTTTCGAATAATAACTTCTTTTCCTCTGGGTAGATCCCAGGAGTGGGATTGCTGGACCAAACGGTAGATCTACTTTTAGTTTTTTAAGGAATTTCCACGCTGTTTTCCATAGTAGTTGTACTAGTTTACATTCCCATATGGTGGTATCTTGAGAGGAGGTGATGGGTCAGTGATGGTGGCTTCTGTACTTCCCTCAGGGAATGAGGGAGCCACTAATGTAAACTTCACAGGCTGCTGCCCTCAGCCAGTGAGCTGGAGAGGGCAGATGAGGCAGGAGAGGAACCAGGCAGCTGTGGAGCGAGGCCCCCTCCTCCAGAACACCTCTCCAGATTAAAGCCCCCCAAGACGTGTCCACCATCCCCACATTCCACCACTCAGCCTTGCCTCATTTGTGCTTCTTGGAGGGGAGGGGTAATTTTATGTGGCTGAATATGTGCAATATAACACTCACCATTTTAACTTTTTTTTTTTTTTTTTTTGAGACAGAGTTTCACTCTTGTCACCCAGGCTGGAGTGCAGTGGTGCAATCTTGGCTCACTGCAACCTCCACCTCCCAGGTTCGAGCGATTCTCCTGCCTCAGCCTCCTAAGTAGCTGGGATTACATGCACCTGCCACCATGCCTGACTAATTTTTATAATTTTAGCAGAGGCAGGGTTTCACCATGTTGGCCAGGCTCGTCTTGAACTCCTGACTTCAGGTTATCTGCCTGCCTCAGCCTCCCAAAGTGCTGCGATTACAGGAGTGAGCCACTGTGCCTGGCCCTCACAGTGAGGTACAGCTCGCTGGCCTTATGTACACACATACTGTTATGTAGCCATCACTACTTTCCATCTCCAGAACTTTTGCATCTTCCCCAATATTCATATGTGACCAGTAAGTAATAACTCCCCTTTCCAGCAAACCCCAATCTACTTTCTGTCTCTATGAATTTGCCTATTGTAGGCACCTCGTATCAGTGAAATCAAATAGTATTCTCCTTTTGTGTCTGGCTTCATTCACTTGGCATAATGTCTTCAAGGAGCAGCCACGTTGTATCATGTGTGAGAATTCTAACACCTTGCTCCCCACCCTTTTTTTTTTAACAACATCTTGCTTTGTCACTGAGGCTGGAGTGCAGTAATGTGATCATGGCTCACTGCAACCTCTGCCTCTCCGGTAGCTAGATTATAGGCATCAGCCTGTAGGCTCATGTGATCAGGCTCAAGTGATCCTCCCACCTCAGACTCCTCAGTAGCTAGACTACAGGCATGCGCCACCACACCCAACTAATTTTTTGTAGAATTGGTTTTCACCATGTTGCCCAGGCTGGTCTCAAACTCCTTGATTCAAGTGATCCAACTGCCTCAGCCTCCCAAAGTGCTGGAATTCCAGGCATGAACCACCACACCTGGCACCTCTCCTTTTTTAGGAGGGTTTGTTCACCCTCTACCACCATGCCCCTATCGACTAAGAACACGAATAATGACAAAAGTTGCCTTGAATTCAGTCCATGCTTTGAAATTACTATTTTTAAACTACAATAGCATCAACAAGCATCTGAAAATCATAGTTAATGCATGGGTGTTGCGTGTTCACCCTGAAGACTGTGCTGGATAGTAAGTAGATTCTCAAGTCCTGGCACAAGCCCCTGACCTGCACCCCACTGCCAGCACCTGCAGGCTGACTTCTCACCACAGCACGTTGTTTGGATCCCCAGGAGACCCCACGTAGACACGTATCTCTAAGCCCCCACTTCACATCGGGAGGGGAGGGCCCCAGTTAGGCTGCAAGGCCCTGGCCAAGGGGTAACCAGAATGAGGAATGACCCCTGACAGCCTTTGAGGTTTTCAAAGCACACCTGTGCTGAATCTATGGCATAATCCCCTCAGCAGGCCCGCAAGGATGTTAGAACAAACACTGTACTGTTTGACATTCAGGGAGTGTCATTGAACAACACACTCATCATTCATGCCACATGCCACTAACCCAGGACCCTCAACCACCAAGCTGAGCCATTTCGGAGGAAATCAGGACAACTAAGAATATCAGAAAGTCATTCTCTCAATGTGTGAGGACAGTAGAGGCCACACTGTATACCAGGCTGGAATTTAGGAGTCCAAGCAAACCTCAAATGCATGGCTGTCCTGGCCGTGAAGGTGGCCTCTCTCTCCTCCCACAGTATCTTCCCTCACAACCCTGAGAAGTCTGGAACTCCACAAATCAGCTGGCTCTGGAAAGTGAGGGATGGGGAGAGGAGGCAGTGGGTTGCCATGGTGACGGCAGCCAATCAGAGATCCTCTACTGCTAGGGGAGGAGCAAGTTCAGCCTGGGTCCCCTTCACCAACTGTGAAGGAGGGTGGGGCTGGAGCAGAGGGTGGGGGAGAAAGAGACAGGACATCACTGGCTGACAGCAGAGACCAACGTAGGGGAGAAGGGTCATGGGGAGGGCTGCTTTATTTCTAGAATTACCTAGTTTCCATTTGAGTATTAGGCTGTGATACACACACACACACACACATGCACACACACACACACACACACACAGAGCAAGAGAGAGAGAGTACATCTCACAAGTGCCCTGTGAGAAAGGGATTACCCACCCTATTTATAAAAGAAACAAACTCCACCAGGCATGGTGGCTCACGCCTGTAATCCCAGCACTTTGGGAGGCCAAGGCAGACAGATCATGAGGTCAGGAGTTTGAGACCACCTTGACCAACATGGAGAAACCCGTTCTCTGCTAAAAATACAAAATAGCCAGGTATGGTGGCGCATGCCTGTAATCTCAGCCACTCGGGAGGCTGAGGCAGAAGAATCACTTGAACCCAGGAGACGAAGGTTTCGTTGAGCCAAGATCACACCACTACACTCCAGCCTGGGCAACAAGAGTGAAACTTTGTCTCAAAAAAAAAAAAAAAAAAAGAAGAAGAAGAGAAAGAAACAGACTCTGATAGGAAAGGTAACTTCAAATAGCCTACCTGTTATGCAGCGAGGCCTAGATTTGAACTCTGGGGGACAGGATGCCAGAGATATTGGCAAGAGAGTCAGTAAGGTAAGCAGGGTGGAGCCCACGGCCCCAAAGACCTCCCTGGGGCTTCCCTGTGATGGCTTAAAGCAATATATTGATGAAACTAGAGACACAGTGATTGTAAGAAAATGTACCAAGCATCAAGTCCACAGGACAAAGGGTAAGGAGAGACCAAAATCAGAAAAGAAATCAGCAAGGTCAAAACTAGGAGGCTCAGAAGGATGGCATGGCGATCAGGGGGCAGGTGGAGGGAAGGCGAGGTCGGCACTGTGTTCCTCACACCGCAATATTCAAAGCCCCTGTGAGCCTCACTGAGAAAGGTGGCCTGGCTCTGGCCCTGCCAAGCCAACTTTGGGTCACACCTGTTGCTTGTGATCAGTCCACATAAATGCTGGACTTGAGTCAAAGGGGCATGGGACCCACACACACAGATCAGCAACATCACCTCTGCAGACATCACGTCTCCCAGCTCAAGTTGCACTACAGCAACAATACTGGGCCAGGGTGTGTGCGGCCACTCCCTGAATCCCCACTCACTGCCTGGCTGAACCATGGGGACCCGATTCCTATATCCTTGCCCAGGAATCCCATGGCAGCCACTGCTCAGTGACTTGACTCACCGTACAGTAACTCCACAGCCTCTCAGGCACAAAGGAGGGGGCCCCTGATCGTCTTGGAGGTAGTTCTACTGTAGGACCAGCTGGGAATTCACCCTGGGGACCCCCAGCAAGCCTGAGATCTCTTCCCAACCCTCAGAAAAAGTGGATCTAGTCTCACATGGGAATTCAGAATATCTAATCCATACATGCGTATCTGTTCCACTCACACCGATGTGGTTTGTGAAAACTATAGAATGGCTGGGTGCAGTGGCTCATGCCTGTAATCCTAGCACTTTGGGAGGGCAAGACGGGCAGATCACAAGGTCAGGAGATTGAGACCATCCTGCCTAACATGGTGAAACCCCCTCTCTACTAAAAATACAAAAATTAGCCAGGTGTGGTGGCACGTGCCTGTAACCTCAGCTACTTGGGAGGCTGAGGAAGGAGAATTGCTTGAACCTGAGAGGTGAAGTTTGCAGTGAGCCGAGATGACACCACTGTACTCCAGCCTGGGAAAGAGAGCAAGACTCAGTCTCAGAAAAAACAAATAACAAAACAGGACAAACAAACAGTAGGGTGTGATGGTTCACACCTGTCATCCCAGCACTTTAGGTGGCCTAGGCAGGTGGATCATTTGATCCCAGGAGTTCAAGACCAGACTGGGCAACATAGTGAGACCCCATCTCTATCCATTAAAAAAAATAAAATAGAACAGTGACAATACCAAATGCTGGTGAAAATGCACAGAAACTAGATAGCTCATGCATTGCTGGTAGCAACAGAAAATGGTACAACTATTCTGGAAAGTCGCTTGGCGGTTTCTTAACTAAACATATACTTGCCAGATCACCAAGGAACTGCACTCCTGGACATGATTCCAAGAAAAATGGAAAGATATTCACACAAAATTCTGTACATAAATATTCATCACAGTTTTATTCATAACCCAAACCGGAAACAATCAACATGTCCCTCAGTAGGTAGAATGGATAAACAAACTCTGGTTCATCTGTACCACGGAATACTAATTTGGTAATAAAAAGACATGAACTATTGCTACACACAGCAACTTGAGTGGACCTCAAGGGAATCATGCTGAGGGAAAAAAAAAAAGCCAGTTTCAAAAGGTCACAAAGTGTATGATTCCATTGATAGAATAATCACAAAAGAACAAGATTAGAGAGGTGGAGAACAGACTGGTAGCTGCCAGGAGCTAGGGGTGGTGGAATGAAGGAAGGGTGACTAAAAGGGGCAGCAAAAATAAAATGTTTGTGGGATGGAGCAGTTGTGCATGTTGATTGTGGTGGTAGGTACACCAGTCTACACATGACTTATAAAACTATAGGCACGCATTGCACCCGTTCCCTGGTTTGATGCTGTATTACAGTTACATAAAGTGCAACCACGTGATAAAGGGTACATTGGACCTCTATGTACTATCTTTGCAACTTCTTCTGAATCTGTAATTATTTCAAAATAAACAGTTACCAGAAAAGAAAAGGGGAGAAAAGGGGAGCTGGGAATACTTTATGGAACCTAAAACAGGGTTCCCCCCAAAAAAGAAGAGTCAGGAAAGCAATCATGAATCAGTTCTTTCTCTCTCTCTCTCCCTTATTTGTTCTCTCTCTTCCTCTTTCTCTCTCCCTCTTTCTCTCTTGCTCCTCTCTTTCTCTCTCTCCCTCTCTCTTCCTCTCTCTCTGCTTCTTTCTCTCCTTCTTTCTCTCTACCCCCCTCTCTCCCGCCTCTCTTTCTCTCTCTCCCTTTCTCTCTCTCTCTCCCTCTCTCTCTTCCTCTTTCTCTGCGTCTCTCTCCTTCTGTCTCTGCAAAGCTGCATCATTCATCTTTGCAGACCACCTTCTGTGATGCTCATGCGAGTGGCTGCCTCACAGCCATGAAGGATGCCAGCACTTTTTGGTGGTGCTAGCATGTGTGCTCTGCATGCGGCTGGTTTGTGTCAATCTAAAGACCCTGTTCTCCTGGCTTGAGGGTTTTTTTGGTAGCACAGCATCTATAAAACCTTAACTGGCAGCCTGTCAATTTAATTCGGGGAGACTCTGTTTGCTGAAAGCTGTTTCTAGACAGCTTGCAAAGCTGAACAGCTGAGCTGGGCCCTGCCTGTGGGGCTACAGTTTCTTAGAAGGAAGCCCAAGGGCTGGGCCCGGGTTCTCTGCTTAATGGATTTCGCTTTAGGGTGCGAAGGGCAGTCTTCATTGTAGTTGGTGCACACAGAGAAACGCATTAGCTCTCTCTTAGATTTAATTCAAAACTCTCAGGATAACAAAATCCACTAACCCTGCCTGAGCCTGGAGTTCATGCCTTTTCCCGTGGCAGTGGGGTCGCACAGTATGGATGTAACCGCCTCCAGGAATATGGTCACCTCCTCCTTTCCACACAGAGATGATGTCCTGATCCCAGGCAATGCCCCTTTCTCCTCCAGATCAGTAGATGGATGGGTCTATAAAGCAAATGACAAAAACCTACCATCATTAGCCCACCTGATATAAAACACTGGGAGAAAGGCTGGCCAGTAGCCATAAAGCTTTCCCACTTAAACACAAAGAAGGAAGGGCCCTCAAGACAGCAGCCCCTGGGCAGGCTACTGGTGTTGAAACCACATTTCCAAAAATTATATCAGTGAGAAAATTATGGCAGTGGGAGAGATCTGATCTAGCTAAACCCCATCTTGCCTTTGGCCCTCAAGCTGCTTTTAATTGTTTCCGGGCTTAGGACAAGCTAACTTTAGGAGAGATTTAATTTATAGTTTAAATAATAATCAGTAAATAGGCTGGGTGCAGTGGCTCACACCTGTAATCCTAGCACTTTGGGAGGACGAGACTGGCAGATTGCCTGAGCTTAGGAGTTCTAGACCAGCCTGGGCAACATGGTGAAACCCCTTCTCTACTAATGTACAAAAATAAGCAAACAAAAAAACAGCAAGGTGTGCTGGTGGGTACCTGTAATCCCAGCTACTCAGGAGCCTGAGGCACGAGAATTGCTGGAACCCAGGAGGAGGACGTTGCAGTGAGCCGAGATCGTGCCAAGGCACTCCAGCCTGGGCAACAAATTGAAACTCTGTTTCAAAATAAAAAAATCCATCAATCAATAGTAAATAATAATAGCCCTTTCCCAAAACTCAACTGCTTTTGTAAAGCTAATGAGAGATCGCCAGGCTAGGAAGAGGAGAGGAGGCTGAATTCTGCTAAGGCGCAGACATAATCGACTACCAGCCATTATTTCAGAGGTCACACAATATGCAATGTCCCCAGTCATTCCTGCAAATAACATCACTATTGGAGTACTGTTGGAGATATCTAAGACTGGCCGTTTGAGATATCTCTCCAGGTTTTTTGCAAGTTTGATGACCAGTGATTCCACCTGGACCCTCCTACTGCTCCTGTGGCTGCACCCAGAAGCAACTCAGTGTGCAGGAGGACCCTTTCCCATGCCCCATGACTGTACCCCAGCCAGTCAGCAGCAAGCACCCATTGCCTAGCCCTCTCCACCCCTTCCTTCAAACTGTCTTTGATAAACCCTACCCTGGCCAGGCACGGTTGCTCACGCCTATAATTCCAGCACTTTGGGAGGCCGAGGCGGGCAGTTCACCTGAGGTCAGGAGTTCGAGACCAGCCTGACCAAAATGGTGAAACCCCATTTCTAAAAATACAAAAATGATCCAGGGTTGGTGCTGCATGCCTGTAATCCCAGCTATTTGGGAGGCGGAGGCTGCGGTGAGCCGAGATCACGCCATTGCACTCCAGCTTGGGTCAAAAAGAGCTGTCTCAAAGTCTCAAAAAAAAAAAAAAAAAGCAAACAAAAACCCAGCCTCTAAATGCTCAGGAAGATCGATTTGAGTGACAACTCTATCTCCACCATGGCATGGCAGGACTCATGTCAATTCAACTCCATGGACTCCGGGAACTGGTTTTGTTTGTGCATTGGGCAGGAAGGTCAGGCTGTTACAGTGTAAAGTATGAACTGCCTCCCACAGGACATGTGATATAGCTTGTGGCTGGCCCCTGTACGGTGACTCCAGCTATCACCTGAGTGAGTTTCTTGGTGAGCCAGTAGAGCACTTTAGGCTCTGTCCACAGGGATATTGCCCTTGTTCAGGGTCCTCCAGGCCCACCTCGGAAGGACCCTGAAAAGAAACTGGTTGTGGTCATGTGATGCCTTCTGAAGGCAGCTGGCAGCCTCAGGGCTGGGCCTGCAGCTTGCCTGAGGGATAAAGACACCCTGTGTTTGATTGGTTTGTGTCGATCTAAAGACCTTGTTCTCCAGGCTTGAGGTTTTTTTTGGCAGCACAGCACCTATAAAACCTTAACTGGCAACCCGTCGATTTAATTTAGGGAGACTCTTGTTTGCTGAAAGCTGTTTCTAGACAGCTCGCGAAGCTGAGCAGCCGAGCTGGGCCCTGCCTGTGGGGCTGCAGTTTCTTAGAAGAAAGCCGGAGGACTGGGTTCTCCGCTTAATGGATTTTGCCTTAGGGTGTGAAGGGCAGTTGAGAAAGTCCACTTTCACCTTGTTAGCTTGTAGATCATTCCAAACCTGGTCCGGAAGGTGCCTCACAGTGGGAGGCACCCCCCCACCTCGTTCAGCAAGAAAGTGCAGAAGAATGGACTGGAAGAAATTTGCAAGAATCAGGGTTTCCCAGCTCCCCTGGCCTTTCCTGAATGTCCTTATTCCAACTGCCAGAACCTCACTGTTTCATAATTGGTGCACCAAATTTAGTTCTGGATGTAGGTTGCTGCAGAGTGTAACTACTGCAGCTCTGCGAGTCCTGTGATTAACTTCGAGAACTGACTCCAAGTGGTCTCAGATCCTATACTATGAGCAGAAAGGACTTCAGGAGCAGGGTTACATAACTGACCTCGTTTACCTGTTTTTCCCGTCCACTTTAAGGCTGACAGCCTCAGACTTGACCCATGCACTTTACTGAAATCCCAGAGAGTCACCAGCATGGCCTGACATCCTTCAACATGGCTTTACAATCCTCTTAAGCCTCAGTCTCAGTAGGAAAACTGTCCAAGTTCCAAAAACCAGCAACACCGATTTCACCAGCTGTTTCCGTCTGTACTTCACTGACAGGCAGCCAGCTTCCCCCAGCCCAGAATGATGGGATCCTATTGTCTCCATGCCCTGAGACGGGTCAGTTACGTGGTTACGGGCGTTTCGTTTCCTAATGCCAGGTTGCATCTTATTCAGAGTTCATTTAGCTGCAAATTAACAGGCATCGACTCCAAATTACCATAAGCAAAAACGGGAAATTCATTTACGTTTAGAAAGATAATCACAAGGAAACCAACACAAAAAGAACAGCTGGCTGGAACCAGGAATCAATAGCAGCAGCAGCACCTGGGAAGTCTCTCTCTCTCTCTCTCTGTCTGTCCCTCTCTCTCTCTCTCTCTCTCTCTCTCTCTCTCTCTCTCTCTCTCTCTCTCTCTCTCTCTCTCTCTCTCTCTCTCTCTCTCTCTCTCTCTCTCTCTCTCTCTCTCTCTCTCTCTCTCTCTCTCTCTCTCTCTCTCTCTCTCTCTCTCTCTCTCTCTCTCTCTCTCTCTCTCTCTCTCTCTCTCTCTCTCTCTCTCTGCCTCCCCCTTTCTCGCTCTTTCTTTCTGTTAGATATAGTGAACTATATCTAGTTTCTCTTCACAGAATCAGTATGTCATTATGTTCAGCTCTCTTTACTCTTTAATTCTACATTTTAAAGTTGTACTTCCTTGTAGTTTCAGTAAACACCTTTTCTACCAGTTTTAATCAGTAGTTCACATCTGTTTCCCCCGGTCTCCTACACTGTCCTGACTCATCCGGGTCACCTGCTCTGGTCACCTGCTTTGACCCCTGCTTACCTGTTCTGACCTGCTCATAATCGTCCTTCTCGCCAAACGACCCACCCCGCCACTCCCGCTCGTACCCCTCCTCCCTTTAAAATGGCCAATCTGAATTAGACTAGACTGTGTAGTCTAACCCTAGCCAATAGGGGAACAACACAGCAGTAGGGGTGACCTCCGCTAGGCATAAGTGCCCCTTCCCCTCCTTGTCCAGGTGTGTGCTTACCATTGTTCCATCTGTGAGTCACACCCTTCTATAGAAGTAAATTGCCTTGCTGAGGAAATTTATATTTGAGTGGTACTACTTTTGCAGTATCAAAAATTCTACTTATAACATCTCTTTCTCCCACCCCCAGCTTATTCTGCATCTGCATCTCCCATCTCCATGACAGACCCCATCTCTGCTTCCAAGCAGTGGCCATGCCATGTTTCCTGGGGTAGCAGAGAGACAGACTAGCCCTCTCTCCATCCTGATTTCAGAATGTCCAGGCAAGAGAATCCGTCTGGCTCACTTTAGGTCAGGTGTGTGAGTCTTTGCCAAGGATATTGACCAGGGGGTGGACTGCATTGTGCAAATCTGCATGGGGTAGGGGTCCTGTTCTGGGGGAATGGTAATGGAGAGCCCACCAGCCACCCGACATGTGTACTCCATCAGGGTCAGCAACTAGCAAGCAAACAGTAATACTGTGTTCACTACAAAAATATCTGAACGTAAGTTCCTTGCCAGTGGTGGAACACTTTAATTGGGTTAGGCAAGCTGGGGATGGGAAAATGATTTGCCTTACGAGTATCCAGACCTGTAGCACTAGAGCTGCCTTTCCCCACTGCAGAATCCCCAGGGGCTAAACACCCCTGGAGATGTCAGAGCAGAGTGTGAACAAATGAGTCTTTTAACACGGATTGTCAAAAGGGCCAGAGACTGCGAGGGGAGGGGAGGAGCCACCTCTTTCCCGGCTGTCCAGTTCTGTCTGCTGCATGCTTTTGTGTGCCAAAGGTGCTGGAAGCAGGGAGCTATAATCAGCTCTGGAGTCACCCTGCACATTCCCTCCCTGCCGCACTCAGAAGCACAGAGAGATTGATTGATAAGGAAGAGGCTGACTGGCCCACCTTCCCCAGCCCCCTGGAATTTAGATTTAAGGACAGTAGGGACTTGGAAAATCATAAAGTAGGTTTTAAAAAGGGGTGGAACAGAAGAAAATGCATACAGTCCCTCTGCAGCTGCTAATAAAATGCCACTGGGACTCTTATGCCTTTTCCTTTGTAGTTTAGGGTCAGACTCATTCTGCTCCATGGGTTCAAAACTAGTTTCAGATATAAATACAGCAATTTCTTTTTCTTTTTTTCTTTTTCTTTTTTTGGGACAGGGTTTCTTGCTCTGTTGCCCAGGCTGGAGTGCAGTGGCAGAATCACGCTCATTGCAGCCTCAACCTCCTGGGCTCAAGCAAGCCCCCTGCCTCAGCCTCCCAAGCAGCTGGGACCACAGGTGCACAACACCATCCCCATCTAATTTTTGTATATTTTTTAGAAACGGCGTCCCGCTTAGTTGCCTAGGCTAGTCTTCAACTCCTGGGTTCTTCAATTCCTGGGTTAAAGCAATCCTTCTGCCTTGGCCTCCCAAAATGTTGGGACTACAGGGGTGAGCCACCATGCCTGGCCTTCCTGACTCTTCCTGTTTGACTCATAATAGAATATCCTCTTTTCCAAGACAGCTTCAGTTCAGTGATCAAAATGTTCCATGGAGACTTTCAACTTTGATGTTACCACTCTGGCCCCCGTCTAGCCTAGGCATGTTTGGGGCTGGAGCCAGCTCCTTTTCTGCCCCTCCTGCCCCATTTGCCAGAGTGGGAATACAGGGGATAGGGAGGATAGTGAGGGAAAGAAAGGTCGTCCAAGGCTGTGATAGTCATGATGAGGACCTTGGCATTCTCTCGGCCTTGCAGGTGTTTAGAGCTTACTTTTCCCTTGTAGTACTTTGGAGAGTTTTTCAAAGAGCCTCCCTCCATCTGCCACCCATTTCTTATTTTTATTTACTTAAAAAAAATTTTTTAGGGACAGGGTCTTGCACTGTCATCCAGGCTAGAGTGCAGTGCTGTGATCACCACTCACTGCAGCCTCGAACTCCTGGGCTCAAGTGATCCTCCCACCTCAGCCTCCCAAAGTGCTGGGATTACACAAAAGCCACATCTGGTCCTCAAGGCACTGTCACATACCCTTTGTTCTGACAAAGCCTGCAGACTATCCCTGAGGCAGCAGCCTTCCTTTCCTCTGCCATCAGAGCAGTCAGCCAATTGTGAATGTTCTCTGTTGAATTGCTCAATCAGTGTTCGGATGGTGGCCCACTGTGGGATAGCAAGTATTCCCAGTAGTTGATTCATGTTGGAGGAAGAGAAAGACATGTCCTTCATTCTCCATGGTTGTGGAAGCTTGGGCTTGGGGTGGAAAGGAATTGGAATGGTGGGATTGGGAGGAAGGGTGGGATCACAGCATG
Organism: Plecturocebus donacophilus; assembly: GCA_004027715.1. Taxonomy (NCBI): domain Eukaryota; kingdom Metazoa; phylum Chordata; class Mammalia; order Primates; family Pitheciidae; genus Plecturocebus; species Plecturocebus donacophilus. The sequence goes on along the minus strand of PVKP010031129.1, from coordinate 14,708 downwards.
CCAACAATACCCATCAGAGAAATCCACCCTCCCTGGGCGCACTGGCTCACACCTGTAATCCCAGCACATTGGGAGGCTATAGTGGGCAAATCACAAGGTCAGGAGTTCAAGACCAGCCTGGCCAACATGGCGAAACCTCGTCTCTACTAAAAACACAAAAATTAGCTGGGTGTGGTGGCACATGCCTGTAATCCCAGCTACTTGGGAGGCTGAGGTTAGGAGAATCACTTGAACCCAGTAGGTGGAGGTTGCAGTTGGCCAAGATCGCACCACTGCACTCCAGCCTAGGAGACAGTGAGTTTCCATTTCCAAAAAAAAAAAAAAGAAAGAAAGAAATCTGCCCCATAACCGCAGCTCTGCCTTTGGTTTTCCAATTTCTTATAGGCTGCAGGAGAGAAGTCCACTGAGGTTTGCAAAACAGGCTGTGGGCCCTCCTTGCATATCCTGTTTTGGGGCCCTACTCTTCACTTAAGACTGTGGGAGTGGTGGGCGCTGTCTTCTTGGAATCAGCCTGAAACAATAAAAACAGTTGCTAGATACTGATTCTTGCACAGGCCAGGTCTTCTGCCAAGTTCTTGACACAGATTTTCCACAATAAACCAATCTGGTGGGAATGACTATCACCAGTTTACAGATGACAAAGCAGAGCCTCGGGGAGAGTGACTAACTTGGCCAAGGTCACATGGCTATATGGTGGGGGCAAATGATGAACTAGAGTTTTCTGACTGCAAGATTCTATGGTACACTGGATCCAGGAGTAAATACTTTACATCAGTTGATATTATGAAAGTAAAATCCACAGTTGTGTGTCAGCCTTCAAGGAGTGTACAGTCTAGATAAGGCAGACGCTACCCCATGCTCCTTCTCCTCTGCTCATCCTGCCTTCCTCCTCACAGGAAGCCTCTGCCTTCCCCACCCCACCCCTCTGCTCCTTTCAGTTCTTGAGCTAAATGTTGTCCTTGCACAATGTATTTTACTCCCATTAGACTATGAGCTTCTCAAGTTCGAGGACCATGCCCTGTTATCCTCTTATCCTCTGCATGTATCTCAGTGCCGGGCAGAGGCTCAAACACAGTGAAATTTGGGAAGTCCCTAGCTCTTCAAAAGTCCAGAGAAAAGAAAGAAGGAAGACAGTGCATCGTCTCTGCTTGCTTCATTTTTCTCCTTGGACTGGGTGGAGCATATCAACAGAAACCCATGTGCAGTGCAGGTATGGGGGATTAATCCAGCAGGGTTCTGGGCCCAGAATGTAGGAAACATCCCAGGAAGAAGAAAACAAAGAAGAGTACTCTCGGGGACAAAGCTGTCGATGCCAGCCCAGCCAACATGGCAAAACCCCGTCTCTACTAAAAATACAAAAATTAGCTGGGTGTGGTGGTGGGTACCTGTAATCCCAGCACCTCGGGAGGCTGAGGCAGGGAGAATCACTTGAACCCAGGAGATGGAGGTTGCAGTGAGCTGACATCGTGCCACTGCCTGGGCAACAGAGCGAGACTCTGTCTCCAAAAAAAAAAAGAAAAGAAAAGAAAAGCTGTAGATGGTCATTCCACGGTAACGCAGCAGCAAACTTACTACTTTCTGAGCAATGCATTTCAAGTTTTGAACACCTATCCCCCAGATAAGCTGTGAGAACCCAGATCACTGTAATTGAAGATCCACCTTCATGGACTCTGACGGAGGTTATACAGGATTCTGTAGAGGAGGAGCCTACAGTGCTGAGAATCTATTTCATTTTGGGTCTCTGCTGCTTAGAGATATTATGAAAATGGACCAGAATCAGAAAAAGACATTGTCAAATTTCTTCCCTGTCATGGTCCATTGACTTTGTTGCTGTGGGCTTATAATTTTACTAACCTTGTTATGATGTCTGAGAAAGAGGAGGGAGACCTGGGTCCAGTCCAGCGTCTTGAACAGAAGGGCCTAACATTTATTTTCATCTTTGATACAGTTTTCTTTCTAGGAATTTATCCTAATTGAATAGGAGTCCTAAAATAGAATGTATATCCAAGTGTGGAAGTGTGTCCATTGCAGTATTGCTTATAATAGTGACCTAGGAATTTTTTTTTCTTTTTGAGACAGTTTTGCTTTTTCGTCCCGGCTGGAGTGCAGTAGTGCAATCTGAACTCACTGCAACCTCCACTTCCCAGGTTCATGTGATTCTCCTGCCTCAGCCTCCCAAGGAACTGGGATTACAGGCACGTGCCACCACACCAAGCTAATTTTTGTATTTTTAGTAGAGAAGGGATTTCACCATCTTGGCCAGGTTGATCTCGAACTCCTGACCTCAAGTGATCCACCTGCCTCAGCCTCCCAAAGTGCTGGGATTACAGGTGTGAGTCACCATGCCCAGCCTTGTCCTGTGAATTTTAAAAGTGAATTATGATATATTCAGCACAAATCATTGAAGCCAGTAAAATTGATGACATAGAGTTCCATAAAGGAAAATGGTACACTTATGGAATGTCTATTTGGTTGAAAAGTTTTGCAGACACTAAATTCTATACAATTGAAGATATTTAATACCAAAGAAAACTTTTCACAGTAAGTGAATAAAAAGGGCTACAAAAATGTAGTGTGATCTAATTTCTGTACAAATCTCATACTTCTGAATTTAAAGATATAAAAAGAAACTGCATAAAAATGTTTAATAGTATTAACTCTGGAGGGTGGAATTCTGGATGATTTCTTAAATATATTTCTGAATGAACGTGCATTACTTTATGCATAAATATATGGTATATTATATATGGTGTATATATGGTATATAGTATATATTTTATATATTGGTACATATATTTAACTATGTAAGTATGTATATTTGTAAGTATGTACATTTAACTGTACTTATATAGTTAAACGTATTTATATAAATTATATATAAATTTCTATATATTATATATGTAAATATATATTTATATAAATTATATATAAATGTTTAGATAGTATATATGTAAATATATATTTATATATACACCATATATATCTTTACATAGATTTAAGGTCTATATATATGCATATATGTGCACATATACACACATGTATGTGTGTGTGTATATATACCTATATCTACAAAACCTGCCCCTGTCTGCTCTTACTCAGTTTATTTCCATTTCCACCTTCTTACTCCTTTGCCTGGCAAAGCATAGCTAAAGAGTTGAGGGGGGTTGTTTTTGTTGCCCCTATGGCGTAGGAAGAGTTAATTAACTCCTAATTAACTCATTAGACTGGGAGGAGCAACTGAGTTCAGATTGGATGACAGTGACATCATGCCAGTAGCGGGAGCCAATAGCAGCGTCCCTGCCGACGAAGTTTCTTAAGCCCCGGATGCCTTCATGAGCCTCTTGTGCCGCTGCGTAGTAGTAGTTGCCGCTCTAAGCCGGGCCTACTCAGCCCCGCGAGCGCCCGCCCTGCAGCCCCGGACCTCCTGGGCCGTGCCTGGGCCGCGCCAAGCGACGGCCCCTCTCACTCTAGTTCCTCCTCCAGCCTCTCTCTTCCAGGGCGTCACCAGTTTCTCTCCGGGGGCCTTCACCGCTCGTTTCTCAGCAGGTGACTGCGTCCTGCTAATGAGTCTAGGCGGTGGCTTTCCTTTGTCCCCGTATTTTGCTCTTCCTCTCTCTGGGGACCCAGCCCAGGGGTTACGCCCCCTCTGGCTGGTGTTCAGGCTTCCTCATAGCGTCGCAGCCCTTCGAAGAAAACCCTGTGTCAAGGGCACCAAGAAGCACCTACTAAGCCAAACCTAACGGACGGGCTGTTTCCATGCCGCGACCTTTTTCGCACTGTAAATGTCACTCTTCTCATTCTAGAAAACAGGAGGAGGGGCTGGGGGCGGGTAGGGGTCAACAGGCCTGTAAAGAGCATCCAAAGACATCCATGGCTAACAATATCTAAAATACGTTAGATCTTCAAATTTGGCATCGCACTGACTCTAGTTTTAGGTTTGGCTTTAGTTAGGTAAGCATTTCCTTATGTCTTCAAATAATCTTGTTTTTAATTTTGTTTAAGAGGCTTCGTAGCATTCCAGCATATGGAAAAACGTATTGGACTCTTCCCCTGCTGTTGGATATTTAGTTTGTGTTCAACTATTTTCTACTTGGAATAATTCCATGATAAACAATGATGGATCTTTTGTACATATTTTCCTGTCCCAATATCTGAATATTTTCTTAAGATAAATCTTAGTGAAATTATCATTTTGTTTTCTTCCTAAAATATTTTGCTTAACATTTTTCTTGTTATTCCAAATTAAATAAAAATCACTTTGTCTAATTTCAAAACCAGAGCTCTAGGTATTTTGAGTTATGACCACTTATTCTATTCAGTTTTTTAGATTTCAGTAAAGTTTCATAATTCTGTTTTAAACTTTAATTCAAGGTAGTTTTATATTTTAGTTGCTATTATGAATGGAGTCTTATTTCCAGTATATTGTCTTTATGGATATTGCTAATATCAAGTATTCATATTTATAAATTAATGTCATTTGAATTTACTTCACCAAGTGTATTATTATTCTGTCAGTTCTCTTGAATTTCTAGGTAATCATCATACCACCAAACTTTCAATGTATATCAAAAGAACTTGCCGTACGTACTTGATGGCTTTTTTTTTTTTTTTTTTCAGGAAGAAAATACCTTCTTTATATCTCCTTTGCCCTTTTCCTTTGAATTCCTGCCTGAAATTATCACCATCCTGTTTTCTTTCTGTTTGGATCTGTTTTGTTAGAAACCAGACTCCTTGGTACTGAGATTCAGTTGGTCATTTAGTTTGAGATATTTTTATCAGCAGCTGATTATAGGGTTTATTTTTAATTTGGCAATCTTAGTTTTAATAATATTTAGATAATTTGCATCTGCTGGCATAGCAATGATGTCATTTTCTTTTATCCTCTTTATTTCATTTGTTGTCATTCTTCCTCCATAGACTATGTTTTTTCCTTCTCTATGTTTTCATGTTTTAGAAGGAATGTATGCTATTTTAAGTCTCCTAGTGTTTTAGTGTCCCTGAAAGCAACCTTTCAACATATGCTTGTCTCAATATCAGAAATACAGAATAAAACAGTATTTTTAAAAAGAATTCTGGGCCAGAGGTGGTGGCTCACACCTGTAATCCCGACTTTGAGAAGCTGAGGCGGGTGTATCACGAGGTCAAGAGTTCAAGACCAGCCTGGACAAGATGGTGAAACCTCATCTCTACTAAAAATACAAAAAAATTAGCCGGGCACGCTGGCAGGAGCCTGTAATCCCAGCTACTTAGGAGGCAGAGGCACAGAATTTGCTTGAACCTGGGAGGTAGAGGTTGCAGTGAGCCAGTATCACGCCACTACACTTCAGCCTGGCGACAGAGCGGTTACGTGTGCTCTGAATGAAGAGACCACCTAAACAGGCTTTGTGTAAGCAACAAGGCTGTGTATTCACTCGGGTGTGAGTGGGCTGAGTCTGAAAAGACAGTCAGCTGAGGGTGGTGGGATAGGAGCTGGTTTTATAGGTTGGGGCAGGTAATGGAAAGTTACAGTTTAGGGCGGTTTTTTGCAAGCGGGGGCGCAGGGTGGGGACACTGTCACAGGGTCCATTGTCACAAGGTTGACCTATCAGTTGAAGCAGGAACAGTGGTAGAATGTCATGTCGGTTAATAAGGCCACAGGGTCCAGTGTCACAAGGTTGACTTATCAGTTTAGGTGGGAACAATGGTTAATCAGGCACTGCAGGAGCTAGCTATTCCTCTCCTTTTGCGGTTTTTCTGCTAACTTAGACTTTCTGGCTCCAGGAGGCTATCTGGAGGTGTATGTGTGGGTCACAGGGATCACCATGGCTTAACTATGGTGCAGTCCATGGTGCAGTCTGTTCAAAGAACCTTGCACGAGCAAAACTCCACTCTGTCTCAAAAATAATAATAATAATAATTCTGTTATTTTCCATCCCTTTTCCTCCATATGGGGATTTAAGAAACTTTACTTCCCTTGCCTCCCAATTTTCTGGGTTTGGTTACTATAATCTCGAGTTGTATAATAAGATCACTGTTATTAAATTCTATTTAACATTATATATCATCTCCTCCAAGAACAACTTTTGACATTTGCAACATAACACATATTCAATCAAATTATTCCAAGTGAGGTTCATTGATGGCACATTTTCTGAATCCTTGCATTTTGAAAATGTCATTTATTTTACCTTTGCACAACTTGTCTGGATATAAAATTCCAGATGATTCATAATCTTGCTCAAAATTCTGTACGTATTTTCCCATTATTTGTCTTTTCACAAACCAGACTGATTTTTATTCCTTGGTCATTGCTAGGTTTTTGTTGTCTTGTTTTGCTTTGTAGTCCTGGATGTTAGTAGAATTTGTTTCCTGTAATTCAAAGTATTTGCCATGAACTTGTTTGGAATGTGACAAGAACTTCCAATCTTCAATTCTATCAGTCATTTCAGTTTTAATTTGTTCTTATTTTTTTCCTATAATTTTTGTTAGACTTTAATCCTCCCCTCCCCCTCTCCTCCCCTTTGTCCTCTCTCCTTCCCTCCTCTTCTCCTTCCTTTTTCCCCTCTCCCTGTCTTCTGGCAATGTTTCTTAAGTTTGTCTTCCACGTTGCCTACTCCATTTTTCTCAGTCTTGGTTACAGCTGTGTTCTTGACAGTCTCTTCCATGAGCTTCAAGTCTGCCGTGACCTTCTCAGTTTCCTTGCAGTTTTGCTCTATTTCACTCGCTTCCTCCTCATACTCAGCCTCCTCTCCTCTTCCTCCCTCCGCTCCTGCTTAAAGAGATGACTCCTTATTAAGAATGCGGAAACGTCCTTCCAGGTGCTGCACATGGTCTTTTAAGGAGATATTTTCTTCCACAGAATCTTCAGGATAATTCCTCCCCTTTGTTCTGTGGTATTTTGTCATGCCCCCATGTTGTTTTTATTTTATTTACTTATATTAGAGACAGAGTCTCGCTCTGTTGCCCAGGCTGGAGTCCAGTTATGTAGTCACAGTTCACTGCAGCTTCAAACTCCTGGGCTCAAGAGATCCTCCCATCTCAGCCTCTGGTGTAGCTGGGATTACAGACACATACCACTATGCCCAGCTAATTTTTTAAAAAATGTTTGGAGAGACGGGGGCTCACTTGTTGCTCAGGCTGGTCTGAAATGCCTGCGCTGAAGTGATCCTCCCTCCTTGGCCTCCCAAGGTGTTGGGATTACAGGCATGAGCTACTGCGCCCAGCCTGTTGTTTTTAATTAATAGACTCAACACCAAAGGAGGTGAAATCTAAATCCTAGATTCCCTCGGCTCCACATAAGACCCACACAGGAGATGAGACGGATACAATGTAGAGCGTTTGGGGTGACCCAGCTCCCAGCACCTTCCCAGTGTCTCTCAGCATCAAAGTGGGGTGGCTCTGCTGTCTGGAGGCAAAATCTTCTATGCCTACACCTCTCCTGAAACTATGAAAATAAGGACTGACAAAAACACAAAACAATAAACTACAAACACACATGCACACTGGAAAAGGCACTTCCTATCCCTGCCGCACTGTTCTGTAGGAATTCCACCTCCCAGGATGCACCACATTGCCACCAGTTCCCCCTCCTGTCTGGCCAGTTGCCTCCTGGAGCTTGCAGTCACTGGGATGGGCACTGTCGGATGAAGGGCAGAAGAAAACAGTATTCCTGGTCACTTCAAAAAGCAGCTGGAGAACAGTAGAGAGTTAGAACATATCAGGAAACTCCCTTAATTAAAATAATGTCCTGATGCTCAGGAGAATGGCTAGATCTCACAAACTCAATTTTTGTTTCTGTGAACCCCGAAAATCTGAGACAGGTCTCAGTTAATTTAAAAAGTTTACTTAGCCACCAAGGTTGAGGATGTGTGCCGGTGACACAGCCTCAAGAGGTCCTGATGACATGTGCCCAAGGTGGTTGGGGCACGGATTGGTTTTATATATTTTAGGGAGACATGAGTCATCAATCAATATATGTAAGATGTACACAGGTTCCGTCTGGAAAGGTGGGGCAACTCCAGCAGGGAGGGGGCTTCCAGGTCACCGGTAGACAGGAGACAAATGGTTGCATCCTCCTGAGTTTCTGATTAGCCTCTCCAAAGAAAGTAATCAGATAGCATTTATCTCAGTGAGCAGGGGTGGTTTTGAATAGAATGGGAGGCAGGTTGGCCCTAAGCAGTTCCCAGCTTGACTTTTCCCTTTAGCTTGATTTATTTCCCTTACACATTTCCCAAATTCACTTTTTCCTTGGGCATTCATTCAAGTGTTTAGGCATTTGCTCAACAAATGTCAATCTCAGTAAGCCCCATTGTCACATGGTACAGATACCCCTGGAGCCCCAGAGTGGGGTAATACTCCCTTAATTGCTACAGCTGAGACCAGGCTCTCAGAGAGCAAAAGGGCATGCTACAAGGGGTAGGCTGGGAGCACAAAACACAGCACCCAGACCACCTCTTTGACCCAAGGTCCAACCTCAGTGGTGTCTGATCCTCAGTGTGTAGACAGTGGGGAGGGAGGAAGGGACAAAGCAGCCTTCGGTGTGTCTGGGTGGCTGCTGGAACTCAGGTTCCACAGGCTGCAGACTCAGGGGAAATCCTCCCCAGTTTCACTTTTTGTTGGTCGTGGGTGTTTTTGTGTTTGCTTCTGTCTTCCCCGGTACTCGGTGAAGCCACACTGGGGGCTGCAGGCTGTATGCCACCCTAAACCAGCCCCATTTTACCTGAATTCAGAGTCTTCTGGCACCGCTGTTCAACGTATTTATATTGGCATCTGTTATGCTGCTTTCCTCTGGTTCTACTTCTGCCTCTATTCACTCCACATAAGTTTTTTTTTTTTTTTTTTTTTTTTTTTTTTTTTTTTGATACGGAGTCTCACTCTGTCACCCAGGCTGGAGTGCAGTGGCATGATTGCAGTTCGCTGCAACCTCTGCCTCCCAGGTTCAAGGGATTCTTCTGCCTCAGCCTCCTGAGTTGCTGGGATTATAGGTGTGCACCACCATGCCCGGCTAATTTTCTTTTTCTTGTATTTTTAGTAGAGATGGGGTTTCACCATATGGATAGACTGGTCTCAAACTCCTAACCTTGTGATATACCCACTTCTGCCTCCAAAGTGCTGGTATTACAGTCATGAACCACTGTACCCGATCCCTCATAAGTCTTTAACCTGAATCCTCAGCCCCCCTCTCAAATGTGCCGATGCCCCATGACTCCGTATCTCCCGTGCAGATCCTGGACTCCAGAGCTCCCTATTGGCTTTCCTCTGCTTCCCCAATCATGTCCCTAAACACAGCACTGACCTCACCAAGCCCCAGTGACCAGCACCAGTCATTCAGGCCAGAAACCTGGCAGCTTCCTTTCTTTGCCTGGTCTGGTCTATCCATGGTCTCCCTGGTAACCCTACCTCCTGCAGTATTTCGAATTGCCCACTTCTCCCTACACTCCCTGCCTTACCCCCATACCCCCCATCTTCATTTAGGCCCTCATAAACTGAAATGCCTGAATTAGACCACATTTACTGATGCAACCCCAGATGTTTTGAGATCTAAGGACAGTAACACCAGGAGACTAGGGTCTGAGGTTCAGCTTTGTCACTGATTAGTCCTGTGACATTGAACAAGGCCCCTGACTTCTTTTTTGAGCCTATCTCACAAGGTACTCCAGTAGTAGGGATTAAAATAGAGCCTATATGAGATGCCTTGTAAATAAACAAGGGAGGTTTTGCATGCCCATAGCCAACTTAAGAGGGGGTGGAGAGTAAAAAGCACCAATATGTGTTGAGTCCTAAGTATATGCCATGCCCTGCTTGGGGCGCTGTTCACACACCACCTCCCTCCATCCTCAGGGCTCCACACTGCTGCCTATCCAGAGAACCCCTGTTCTTTATGTTCCTCCTAGGTCCACACTGTTCCCAGACTGTCTGTTCTCTGAACTATGTTATGTAAATCCCAGCTAGCCCAGTATCCAGAGAAACCAGAATCTTCCATCTTCCTCAGCCTGCTCCATTGCAGATGAATCCCACCCAGGTGACACCCACATATAAGGACAAACAGCGCCCCAGAGGAGGGGAGCCTCCCCCTGCCCTGGGCCATGAGACCTCAGTACTTGTTTAGTAGTTCCTGAAGGCATTTGTCTGGTCATCCAGTCAGGGCTGGGGGAAGGAGTGAGTGGCACAGGCCAGTGTAAGAAACTGCATTTTCTTTTTGAAATCTGGAAGGGAGATGCTGCAAGCCTAACATCTCACATCGCTAACAATCATCTTTGTCCAACCCAAATGGCTCCACTGCTCCTGGAAGTTAAGGTCACCTTCACAGTGGACATGAGTCAGTATTTGTCATCATCTTTAACCTCATACATACAAGTACATATGTCATCTCTGGAACAACATGATTTCATTGTGCATAATCAACTACTAATTTTATGAACACTTTTTTAAGGATCTCGTTACTCTCCAGAATAACCTTTCTTATGCCTAAAACATTACGACTCATTAGTCTTTTTTTTCCCCCTAGGGTCAAAACATGAGACAAAGTTTCTGGTCCCAGTCCCAGGTTCTGGAATACTGGCCAGCGACAGCACCCTTAGTCAGCAGTCCCTACTGTGCACAAGACATAGGCTTTTGCTAGTGCCATAAATGATGAATCAATCACAGGATGATAGAATTGGAAATGTTCAAGTTTCACAGTACCAAAAAGCAGTACAATGGCTAGATTAGTCTTGCACCTATTTAAAAAGCAGAGCCAGGTAAGACAACAGTAAACTCTCAGCTCTGCTAGACCCTGTTTTAAGTGTTTCACACATTTGCTCATTTAATCTCATATCCACCCTAAGAGGTAGGAACTCTTAGTATCTTCATTTTCCTCATGATGAAACTAAGGCACAGAGAGGTGAAGTAACTCCCCCAAGGTCACACAGTGGCTGAGTCAGAGATTAGGTCCAAGTTGTCCAATCCTATATCTCAGCTTCTTAACCTCTAGAAACCTTTCCAATAATTGAGATTTTAAAAATGCATACTGAGTCCCGACACGGTGGCTCATGCCTGTAATCCCAACACTTTGGGAAGCCAAGGTGGGTGGATCCCCTGAGGTCAGGGATTTGAGACCAGCCAGGTGAAACGCCATCTGTACTAAAAATATAAAAATTAGCCAAGCATGGCGGCACGTGCCTGTAATCCCAGCTACTCAGGAGGCTGCGGCAGGAGAATTGCTTGAACCCAGGAGGTGGAGGTTGCAGTGAGCCAAGACTGCACCACTGCACTCCAGCTTAGGCAATAGAATAAGACTGTGTCTCAAAAAAAAAAAAAAAAAAAAAAAAAGTGTATATTGAGGTCTCAGGTTTAAGGTTTCAGCTTTGCTGTTTCTCTTTATTTAAAACCTTAAGGTGAAATATTTAAACACACACAAAAAAGTGAAATCTGTAAACTGAACGGACCGCATGAAAACATCAGTACAAACCTCCCCCTCGAGGAGAGAAAAGGATTTTAATAATATCTTTTGGGTTTTCACCTCTTGGTTGGGTTGCTTACGGATGAGCTAGAGTTGTCTGCTCTAAATTATAATGCATTGGGGTGAACAGAATACACCCATCAACAGAATATTTGTCATACATAAAACATCTCTGGGAAGGTTGAAAAGACTAGTAATATATATTGCCTACTGGGGCAGTCGCTGTTTGGGCAGAAGAAGGACACAGACTATTCTAGAATATTTTGTACCTTTGGAACTTACAGCCATGAAAATGGATTATCTAATTAAACAACACAAATGAAAGACAGGCTCCTGCTTGTCTCGTTGTGAGTGTGTTGCATGTCTGTACTTATTACTTTGAATTCTGTTTTTCTTCGTTCTTAGAACATAACCATTTTCTCATATTAGTGAGTTTTTTATGAACATGAGTTACTGATTGACTGATTGATTGAGATGGAGTCTCTCCTTGTTGCCCAGGGTGGAGTGCAATGGCGCAATCTTGGCTCACTGCAACCGCCACCTCCCGGGTTCAAGGAATTCTCCTGCCTCAGCCTCCCAAGTAGCTGGGATTACAGGCGCATGCCACCACACCCGGCTAATTTTTTTGTATTTTAGTAGAGATAGGGTTTCACCGTGTTTCCTAGTCTGGTCTCGAACTCCTGAGCTCAGGAAATCCACCTGCCTCGGTCTCCCAAAGTGCTAGGATTACAGGCATGAGCCACCGTGCCCAGCCATGAACATGAGTTTTATGCAAACATTCTTGTTAAAAATCTGAAGAAATCAGAGCACTCCCAACATGGGTAACTTCTATTTCTCAATATCTCACTTTTCTTTGGGATTTGTCATTACTGTGAATCACAGTTTCAACATTGAGAATATCCCTTCTCTGAAGAATTAGCCAACAAGTGTTAATCCTATCCTAGGTTTAGGACACAATACTTGGCATTTTTACCATTATTTTCCTCATCGAATCCCCACAAGAGTCTAAGGTAGATACTGTCATCTTCATTCTATGTGAGTGAGCATAGGGTCGAAAGGTTCAGGCAGCCCAGAAGTCACAGGGCTTACATCTGGATACGGGAACCTGGACTGTGGGCTTCGTGCCACTGTCTCCTTACCAAAATGCCACGAGTTGGTCTGTGGCACTTTCAAGGTCAGCAGCTTTCCTGCCGCAAAGTGCATGTCTCTAACCATATATGCACTCAACAGTAATTTATTTATTTTGAGATGGAGTTTCACTCTTGTTGCCCAGGCTGGAGTGCAGTAGCACAATCTCGGGCACATCGAAACCTCAGCCTTCTGGGTTCAAGTGATTCTCCTGCCTCAGCCTCCCGTGTAGCTGGGATTACAGGCATGCGCTATCGTGCCTGGCTAATTGTGTCTTTTTAGTAGAGATGGGGTTTCTCCATGTGGGTCAGGCTCGAACCATCTACCTTGGCCTCCCAAAGTGCTGGGATTATCATTTAGTATGGTCCCGCAGCATCCACAGATTTGGGACCTGAAAGAGGAAGATGGCATGCTTCCTGCACTCGCAAGTCTCCAAGCAGAAAAGACACTGAGGTGCTCTTCCGGCAGAAAGGACAGCATGCAGTGCCAGCCCAGGGAGCCCCGCGCAGGTCTGGGAAGGCACCGCGGAGCTGAGAAGGGGGACTGAGGGACAATGAAGGGAGGGCAGCAGGTACTGCAGGCAAGAGGAACAATGGCCCCCGAACCCAGCAAGGCTGGGCAGGGACTATGTAAACAGTGGTGACCATGGTGGCAGGAGCCAGCTGGGGAGGGCTCTTGAATGTCACTCTGAGGAGCTGGGAAAACTCCTGCCACTGCGTCACTCGCGAGGATCACGATAGACTTCCACTATTGTGATATTGAGCAATCAAATTTTGTTGAGAGAAATTTCATTCCCCACAAACAAGTGGAAGCAAAACAGGACGTGGCTCTTGTGCACCTCATTCTGACCAACTGACACATGGTGGCTGACATGGATGTGACGGGAGCCTGGAGGTCACTGAGGCTCTAGCGTGCTCTGAGACTCTGGTTTAGGAGGTGCTCATGCTGCTCAGACCTTCAGGAGGTGGGGAGGGGCCCCATTCCTACAGACGAGGAAATAAGCTCAGGCAGGCAGAGTGTCCCCAGGAAACACCGTGTAAGCGGCAGAGCCAGAGCAACTGAGGTCAGAACATTCCAGTGATGATGGGACCCTGGCGAGGCCAGGCGGCCTGTTTCAAGGGTAACAGGAGCCCGGTCCGGCTGGAGCTGGGTGACAGCCCTGAGGGTACACTGGGTATAAAGGGAGAGCCCGGTGACAGCCCACCCTGAGAGCTGCCGTGGAGAAAGGCACTGGAGCGGGTTGGAAGTGGGATACCTCTGGGTACTGGGAACATGGACAATGGTGCATGTGGAATGATGCAAAAGTGGGAGAAACTAGAGACTGGGGGGCTTCCCAGGGCGCTGCTGCCTTCAGTCTGGACACAGTCATGACGAGGGGAATGATGGGGGTGAGTGGAAGGCAAGGGCAGGAGAGGGCTTCAGGGGAAATTCATGAACTCTCAGACTAGGGCTTCCGGCCGACAGAGCAACTGCCCCGTCCCTGAGCCGAAACCCAGAACTTAACAATATATGCACCTAAGGGCAGTATCAAAAGTAAGATTTCCAGGATACATACACAACAAAAGAAAAAATAAAAACTGGACATCATCAAAATTTAAAGCTTTAGTATTTCAAAGGACATCAAGGAAATGAAACAGCTCACAGAGAAAATTTTATAATCATATACCTGATAAAGGGACTTATGCTCAGCTATAAAAGGATTCTTACAACTCAATAATAAAAAGGCAAATAACTCGATTAAAAAATGAGCAAGTGATTTAAACATTGTTGTCTTAAGAAGATATACAAATGGCCAAGAAGCGCATGAAAAGATGCTCGTATCATTTGCCATCAGGGAAATACAAACCAAAATCACAATGAGGTACACATCACCCCTGCTAGGAGGGCTAAGTTAAAAGATGGATAATAAAAAGCATTGAAGGATGTGGAGTAATCAGAACCCTCATACCCTGTTGGATAAAAAATTGTTTCGCCACATTGGAAAACAGCTTGGGAGTCCCTCAAGGGTTACACAGTTTCCACATGATCCAGGAAATCTGTTCCGAGGCATATACCAAAGAGAAATAAAAACATACATCCACGCAAAACTCGTACATAAATGTTTCTAGCAGCATTATGTGTAATAGTCAAGAAGTAGAAACAACCCCAATGGCCGCTAATC
>PVKP010031128.1:0-27255 GCA_004027715.1 Plecturocebus donacophilus | reverse complement strand
AGAGTCAAAGTGCACCTGAAGCTAGCTCTAACACACCAACAATTCCACGTCATTTAGAAACTATTTTAGAAAGAAGTAGAGGTAGCTGCATCAGCTTGTATCTTGGACCAGCAGTCTAACAGAGTTATACAAATAAAATTCCTTATACAATACGATGACTAAAATTAGCACATAAATATACTAATTTGAACCATATATATGTATATATACACATATACAAATATATATCACCCAGTTGATTTTAATTTTAATTTTTTTAAATTTCATTTAATTTTAATTTTTTTAATTTCATTGATTTTAATTTTAATCATTAGCATTTATGCATTCTGTTGTTGTATTATATACAAATATACAAATATATATGTGTATATATACATACACACACACATATATATTCATATGTTTCAAATGAGAACTTCCCATCTGAGTTCTAGCAAGCTAGACAGTGATGTCACCCATCACCCCAAACACAGGCAGAAATAATACATTCTTGCCTGTGTATTGATATTTCGGAGAAAATTTGTCTTCAGCACTTAGTTCTCACCCAGTACTAATCCCTCACATCTAGCTCATTGTGGACCCACTGGTGAGGTCCCCACCCTGCAGAACTCCACTTTACTCCCTTCTCATATCCCTTACTGCCCTCCTTTCCAACCATCAGAGAACTCACAAAGAACCACATATATTCCCTAAAATTTGGGTCTTTAAAAACCTCATTGATTTTAATTTTAATCATTAGCATTTATGCATTCTGTTGTTGTATTATTCAGTCTCTACAGTGTTGATCATTTTAGGCTTCTGGAGATAGTGGATACTTCTGAGGTCTCTGTCCCTCCCTCTATACTTACTGACTTTGTTTGAAGTAATGGGGCTCTCCAGGGCCTCTTGGTCCTGAACTGCCTGATTTTGATTCAGTTTCTTATTCAGCCTGTGTTAATGGCCAAATAGTATTATATCTCTTGACATGTTGGCTTTCATGAAGATATCGTAGATATTAGAGAAAACTAAATTTTAGAATCTCCTAAAGGGCTATTTTTACCTTCCTGATTATCTTCTGACCTGCTAGAAAAACAGTGGTCCCAGAAGGGCATTGATTTGATGGAAGAAGGACTGATAAGTAGTTTTACTGAGTTTTCAGAATACGATTTTAACATAAAAAGATAACTTCTATTTCTAGAAACCAGCAAAAAAGCATTAGAAATTAAAATTATAAAAACAACACCATTTATAGCAGCATCAAAAATAAGAAACAGAAAAATATCTGACAAATATGTGTGCAAAATTTAAGTTGAAAATTTTGACAAATTACTGATAGAACTTAAGGAATAATATCTAGACAGGCACAGTGGCATGTCTGCAGTCCCAGGTACTTGGGAGGCTGAGGAAAGAGGATATGCCTGAGGCCAAGATGTTGAGGCTGTAGTGCATGATTTTTACACCTGTGAGTAACCACTTCACTTCAGCCTGGGCAACATTGGGAAACCCTGTGCCTAAAAAAATCGGAAATATGTCCACTGTCAAAGCCTTGGAGAGTTGAGACATTATCTTAGTTCGTTTGTGCTGCTATAACAAAATGCCATAGACTGGGCAATATACAAACAATAGAAATTTACTTCTGCTGGTTCTGGAGGCTGGGAAATCCAAGATCAAGGCTTGATATCTGGTGAGGGATCTCTGCTTGCAAGATGGTGCCTTGTTGCTGTGTCTTCACGTGGCAGAAGAGCCATATGGAAGAGCCAAATTAATCTCATTGATGAAGGCAGAGCCTTCATGGCCTAATTACCCTGCAGATACCCCACCTCTTCATAGGTGGGGCTTAAGTTTCCCCATGAATTTTGGAGGGACCCATACATTCAAACCATACCAGACCTTTTTCAGTGATAAAGAAGTCTGACTGAAAATGTATTTGAAAAGCTCTACAAAGGTGAACCTTACAGAAATAAAAATCTTCATATCAACAAAATAGGAAATATAAGAAATACTTAAATAAAAATGAGTTACATCATGTTCATGGACTACAGTGCTCAACATTTTAAAAATGTCAGTTCCCTTTAAATATCTTTCCAATCAAAAACCTGGCAGGTATATTTTATATATGCAAACAACTTTTTAAAATCACATGAAAAGAGAAAGCGCATAGAATAGCCAAATAACTTTGAGAAAGAGTAAAGAAGAAATATGCTATGTGATTTCAAGACTTATTATATAGCTATAGTAATCAAGAGAAAGTATTATTAAAAATATATATATTTTTAAAAAACAGATAAGTAGAATGGAATCAAATTCCAATAATCCATGAATATATGGTATATTACAGTTTTTCAGAGATACAGAAGAAATAGGATATTTCTGTCTGTCCATCTAGATAGCTGGATAATTTATTATAAGATATTGGTTCATGCCATTATGGAGGCTGAAAATTTTCACAATTTGCAATCTGCAAGCTGGTGATCTAGGGAAGCTGGAGGTGTAGCTGTGAAAATCAGAGAGCTTGTGATGTAAGTCTCCTTTGAGGACAGAAGACTGATGTTCCAGTTCAAGCAATCAAGCAGAGAAAATTAATTTCTCCTTCTCCACCTTTTAGTACTTCAACAGATTGAATAATGTCCATCCATATTGTGGAGGGCAATATGCTTTACTCAGTTCACAGATTTAAATGCTGGTTTTATCATGAAACATTTTCACAGGCACATCCAGAAATAATGTTTAAGTATTCACCATCCCAGTCAAGTTGACCTAAAGTTAACCATCATAAGTTCATACTGCATTCAACTTGGGATCTGATGCAGTTTGAATATATGCATCATATATCTCATGTATCCCCACCATCATATATCCCCACCAAATCTCATGTTGAATTGTAATCTCCAATATTTGAGGTGGGGCTTGCTGGGATATATTTGGATCATTGATGCAAATCCCTTCTGGTTTTGTACTGTCTGCAATAGTGAATGAGTTTTCACGAGATCTAGTGATTTAAAAGTGTGTGACACTTCCTTGCCTTTGCTTCTGCTCCCTCTGTGTGATTTGCAAGCTCGGACTTCACCTTCTGCCTTGAATAAAAGCTCCCTGAGGCCTCCCCAGAAGCTGAGCAGATGCTGGGACCATGCTTCCTAGATGGTCTGCAGAACCATGAGGCAATTATGCCTTTTTTCTTTGTAAATTACCCAGTCTCAGGTATTTCTTTATAGCACCAAAAGAACAGTCTGACACAGGATCCATACACACCTCCTTAAACCATACCTAATTTCCAATAAAAAAATTACAACACCATAATTCTGACTAGTATGAAATATCTATCTAGCATACAACCAAAAACTCACATCTACTTTCATTAAAGAGGAGGTGACGATCTTAAATGATATTTACTTCTCTCTTGATACCTTGTAATGTAAAGACTGTGATTTACAAATTAATAATACATACATATTATGACAAAGTCAATATAGTTTATGTTACCTGATATGAGAATAAGACAGTTAAAAAACAAAGATATTTTATACATACACAAATGTACATAACTATGAAAAAAAATGAGGAAATATGCAAATTATAATTATTTTCTTTGTAACTGGTCATGTTGCAGCTGGTATTTATAACTACTTTCTTCCACTACCCATTTACTCTGTCTTCCCTTTGCCTTCAGCAAGCACTTCAGCTGGTCACTGTTCTCTTCTTGGCGGAATAATCCAAATCTTTATTTCTGAAATGTCTAGGCCATTAGTAGTCCTGGCTGAATTCAATTGTTCTAGTTTTTCATTGATCTTAAGTACAGGCCATAGTAACACTAAAAGATGCCCTAAGGGAACACATGTATCTTCACATCTATCCTTCCTTTTTCCCATCATACAACAATAGTGCAACTTCTCTTTGATTGTGTGGAACAATCACCCCAGCCAGCACCTTAACTTTCTTCTTGTCCTATCGACTCAGAGATACAAGAATCCAAAATGACAAGGTGGCAGTCTTAGCTTTCAGTTTAATGAAATCATTGTGTCTCCTGATGAAAGCATGTCTCCCGCTGGAACCTCTAGCCTAAGCCCAAGTTCCAGGCAGAGCACAGGGTCTTGGAAATAGGAAAATATATATTGCTAGCAAGTTGCTTGGCATAATAATTAGTGATGCCACTTCTATTTCCACCCCATAATTTCTGGGCCCAGAAATCCTGGCTAAGGGAGAAATACCACCATATTTCTGATTCAGAGTGATGGTTCAGAGCATCTTCAGCCTTCTAGAGAACCATGCCCCAACCCTGCAAGATATTGCCACCTAGCTAGAACTATAACTGAATATTAAAGGTCATTCCACTATTCTATCAAACCAGCTGCCTCAGGACCATAGGGAACATGGTAAGACCCATGAGTTCCATGAGACTATGTCCATCATCATACTTCTTTTGATGTAACGTGAATTTCTTGGTCAGAAACAATACTGCCTGTAACAGCATGAAGTGATAAGGCACTCTGAAAATTCACAAAAGGGAGTTCCTCAGCAGCATTGTGTGCAGGAAAAGCAAGTACAGATCCAGGATAAGTATTCATTTCAAAAAGGATGAATTTGACAAGAACATACACTAGGAAAAGAACACTCTTTTCAATAACCAGTCCTAAAAAAATTGGATTGCCATAGTTTACTATATGTAAACTACCCATCCGACAAGGGACTATGATGCAGAATTTACAAGGAACTCAACTCAACAAAAAAACCCAAAAATAAGCCCATTAAAAAGTGTGCAAAGAACATGAATTGAAAATTTTCAAAAGAAGATGCAGAAGTGGACAACAAGCATATAAAAAACTCAGCATCACTCACATGAAAGAAAGGCAAATCAAACCACAGTGATATAGAATCTTACACCACTTGGAATGACAATTATTAAAAAGACAGTAGATGTTGGTGAGGATGAGGAGAAAAGGGAATGCTTATACACTGTAGAAATGTAAATTATTACAACCTATATGAAAAAAAAACAGTATGAATATTCCTCAAATAAGTAAAAATAGAACTACCATTCAACCCAGAAATTCTCTCTACTGAGTATCTACCCAAATGAAAAGAAACCATCATATAACCAAGACACTTGCACTGGTATATTTATGACAGCAATATTCATAATAGCAAAGACATGCAACAAACCTAGGTGCCCACCAATGGTGAACTGCGTAAAGAAAATATGGTAGGCAGGGAGTGATGGCTTACACCTGTAATCCCAGCACTTTGGGAGGCTGAGCCAGGGGGATTTCCTGAGCTCAGGCATTCGAGACCAGCCTGGACAATATAGCAAAACCCTGTCTCTACTAAATACACACACACACACACACACACACACAAAGACTGACTTCAGGGTGTGTGCCTGTAGTCCTAGCCACTCAGGAGGCTGAGGTCGGAGGATCACTTGAGTCTGGGTGTAGAGGGTGCAGTGATCCGATATCATGTCACTGCACTCCAGCCTGGATAACAGAGCAAGACGCTGTCATAGACACCTCAAAATAATACATAGCCAAAGAAAGAATGAAATCATGACCTTTGTGGAAAAGTGGATGCAGTTACAGGCCATTCTCCTAAGTGAATTAACACTGAAACAGAAAACCAAATATCACATGTTCTCACTGATAAGTGGTAGCTAAACATTGAGTACATGCAGAAACAAATATGGGAAAAATAGACACTAAGGAATCCAAAAGGGGTGAGAGTGGAAGGAGAGAAAGGGTTAAAAACTTCCTTTGGGGAGCTATATTCATTACATGGGTGAGAGGATCGATAGAAACACAAACCTTACCATTATGTAATATGCACTTGTAATCAACCTAAGTGTCCATCAACAGATGATTGGATAAAGGAAATGTAATATATTTTCTTTTAAATTATATTCTATTCAAAGAATATATTAACAGATAATATAATTTCTTATATTTTAAGTAATGTAACATATTTATAATACATATTATCTAAACACTGAATCACAATTCAGCAATTAAAAAAAAAAAAACTATTTCTTTTGGTATAACATGGATAAAACTGGAAGCCATTATCTGAAGTAAAACAATTCAGAAACAAAGACAAATGCCACAGGTCCTCACTTATAAGTGAGAACTAAATAATATGTATGTATAGACATAGACTGTGCAATGATAGACATTAGAGACTCAGAAAGATAAAGCAATGATAGGGCATTGGATGATGAGAAATTACTTAATGGGTACAATAAATATTATTTGATTAATGAATACACTAAAAGTCCAGACTTCACCACTACACAATATATCCATGTTACAATATTTCGTTTGTACCCTTAAATTTATACAAATAAAAATTACTTAAATTTAAAAATTTTTTAAAGAACAAAATGCTGTTCCTTTCATGATGGAAATAGTCCAATATAATCAACTTGTCACTAGGTAGCTGGCTGGCCACCACAGATATAATAATGTTACAGATTCAGTGTTGTTCTTTCATGCTGGCAGATTGGGCACCCAGCAGTGGCCATAGCCAGGTCAGCCTCAGTGAGTGAAAGTTCATGTTGCTAAGCTCATACACAAGCTTCATCCCTGCCACTATGGCCATCGTGCTCGTGAACCCATTGGGCAATGACAGCAGTGACTGCAGAACAGGGCTGATTGCTAGCTACAAAAGAAGTCATCCTATCCATCTGATTATTAAATAATCTTCTAAGGTCACCCTTTTGTGAGAATTCATATGAAAGACAAAGATCTTCAACGTAAATGTGCCCATTCAGAGAGGTCTTTTCATATACCTCTTTCCCCATTTTCTTTTTTCCAATTTTTCAATCATGTTCCTTGGCAATAAAATTGGTAATAATCACACATCTGGCCATTTTCATTCCAAGCAAAGTGAACAACCAGTTACACTTTTCAAGATTCTATCCACTCTAAAGACTTTTCTTCACCACTCTCCTTTAGAAATATCCCAGAAAGAGGCTTAAGTGCTACAGCTCTCCACTTTAGGATGGTGCCGGAATGTCATACAGAACTGTATAGAAACCATGCCTAAGTCTCCTCTTCCTCTCTCAGAACACACCAAAAAATAGCCAGGCATGGTGGTGTGTGCCTGTAATACCAGCTACTTAGGAGGCTGAGATGGGAGGATTGCTTGATCCCGGGCAGAGGCTGCTGTAAGTTGAACTCATGCTGCTGCACTCCAGCCTGAGTGACACAGTGAGACCCTGTCTCAAAAGCACACACAACAAAAGAACAAAACAGTACCTATACACCACAAAATACTACATAACCAAAAAAAGAATGAAGTTATTTCCTTTTCAGCAATATGGTTACAGTTAGAGGCCATTATCCTAAGTGAATTAACATGGAAACAGAAAACCGAATATCACATGTTCTCACTTATAAGTGGTAGCTAAACATTGAGAATACTCTTCATGAGGCCATACGTACAGGCTGGGAGAGAGAAGACAGGATAGCAGGAGTGGGGACCATGGGACCAGGAGTTGGACCATTTCTTCATGTAACTTAACTTGTACCTTTAGGGCCTGCTAAGGCCTGATCATGTATATACTACTTCAATTTCATAATGGAGTTTTGCTGTGTATACCTGAGTTTTTGCTTGATGTGTCAGAATACTGAGTTTATCATGGGAAGCCCAGGTCACATGGTAACTTTTTGACCCCAAGTTTAGCATTTAGTCTCTACTAAGATGCAGTAGCAGGCCAAGATCTGTTTCTTAAAACAATTAAAGGAGTAATTATTATTACAGGATAATAAGACTTTGCTCCAAAATCCAAAGGGCCCATGCTATGATTCAAATATAGGGACCTGTTGCAGGCTCCAAAAAGCAACCCTATTTAACACTGAGAGTTCAAACACAGTTGGACCTGCTGAATCATATAACCCAAATGGCAGAGCAGATTGTACAAGTCTGGATGTTTTCCAAAGCCTTCTCCTTTTCTGGATCGTATTCAAAACCAGCACCATTGGGGTCAGTCTGTATGTATATGGGCTGGAATAACACAGCCAAATGAGGAATACATTGCCTCCAAAATCCATAGAGGCCCACTAGGTGTTGTGCCATTGTTTTTGTCGTAGGAGGAGCCAAGTCTAATACAATTACTTATTCTCCATCTTAGAAGAGTTGCCTCAATATGGTCCATGCCATTGGCCTCCTAGAAATTTCACTTGAGTAAGAAGGCCCCTGATTTTTTGTTAGATACATTATTGACCTTTGGCCTTGAAAATATCTGACCATTGTTCCAGAGTAGTTGTTTTGTTTTGCTCACTAGGTCCAATCAATATAATAGCATCAATGTAATTGGCAAGTGAGTTTTCCTGTGGAAGGGAAAAAATAATTTTGAGAACTAAATTATGACACAGAGATAGAGAGTTGATGCATCCTGAGATAGGATGGTGAAGATATATTGCTGGTCTGGCCAGCTGAAAACAAAATTGCTTTTGGTGGGCTTTGTTTATACACATGAAGAAAAATAATACAGCTATAATTTGAGTCACTTTCTCATTAAGCCTATAATAGTTTATCATCATTCTTCAAGATCCATCTGTCTTATACAAAAGCCAAATAAGCAAGTTGAGTGAAGATGTGGTGGAAACTATTACCCTGTGTTCTGCAAGTTTTCAAATGGTGCCACTGCTTTCTTTAAACCTTCCAGGAATATAGTATTACTTTTGGTTTATTGTTTTTCTGGGTAGAGTAATTTCTAATGACTTCTACTCAGCCTTTTCTGCCATAATGACCCGCAATCCACAAGTTAGAGAATCAGTGTAGAGATTCTGCCCCTTGCTGAGTATACATATTTCAGTTATGGCGGGTAGGCTACTTCTGCTGGAGGAGGAGAGGCAGAATCCACTGGTGGTGGTGAGACCTCTTCCAGTAACAAAAACTGATCAGAGTTTAGAGGTTCAACGACTCCACGTCATGACTTTTTGCTCACATGAGGAACCTGTGCTGACTCTTCCACTCTTGCTCTCTTGCCATGTGATGCCTTCTGCCATGGTATGATGCAGGGATAAGGCCCTCACCAAATACTGGAGCCATGGTCTTGGACTTCCTAGCCTTGAAAATTGTGATTCAGAGGATGAGTTTGCTCAAGGCCTTGGGGGTTCACCCTCTACTCTCGTGTTTCAGAATGGAATCAAAGGAAGATAATATCCAGCTTTAAGACTTATTGTTGTTTTCCCCGTTGGATTTTGGACTTACTTGTGACAAGTTCCCCCTTTTTTCTTGCCTCTTTTACTTTTCTTGGAATGGGAATCTCTATCTTCTTCCTGTCCCACCATTGTATTTTGAAAGTATGTAACTTATTTAATTACACAGGTTACAGCTGGAGAGAAATTTACCTCGAGAGGAATCATGCCTTGATTGTCACCAATATCTGACTTAGATGAGACTCTGGACTTTGAAATTTTTAGATGGTGCTCAAGTGGGTGCTGGGGGGAATTCTATAGTTTGAACTTTTTCCCAAATTTCATGTGTTGAAAATTTAATCCCCAAATTCAAATATTGATTGAAAGTGATGCCTTTGGGAGGAAATTAGAATTATATAATGTCATCCAGGGGGCTTCCATGAGAGGACGCAGCAATAAGGCCGTCACTAGATGCTGGTGCCATACTCTTGGACTTCCCAACCTTCAAAACTGTAATCCAAATAAATTCTCTTCTTTATAAATTACCCAGTCTCAGGGATTGCATTATAGCAACAGAAAACTTAGAAAAGGACTAAGACACAGTCCTGGATATTTACCTAAGGAAAATCAAAACATATGTAATTCAAAGACTTACACAAAAGTTCATAACTTTAATTTTAACAATCAAAAACTTGTAATAGGCCAGGCATGGTAGCTCACACCCTTAATCTCAGCACTATGGGAGGCTGAGGAGGGAGGATCACTTGAGCCCAGGAGTTTAAGACCAGCCTGGGCAACATGGTAAGCATGGCAAGATCCCATCTCTATAAAAAATAAGATAAAATAAATTTACTGGACATGGTGGCACACACCAGTGGTCCCAGCTACTCAGGAGACAGAAGCAGGAGTATTGCCTGAACCCAGGAAGTTGAAGCAGCAGTGAGCCATGATCGTGCCACAGCACTCCAGCGTGGCTGACAAAGCAAGTACCTGTCTCAAAAGCAAACAAACAAACAAAACCTGGAAATAAAATAAGTATTTCTAATTACTAACTTGGTAAATTGATAAACCAATTTTGACATATAGATAACATTTGAATCTACCCAGCCATGAAAATGAATGAACTACTGTTACTTAAAAGGACATGAATGGTTCTGAATGGCATTATCAAGTCAAAGAAACCAGACTCTAAAGAAGACACTTCTAACAAGATAAAACTATAGGGAAAGTAAAGAGATCGGTGCCTTTCAGGGCATGGGGCTGTGGGAAGACGTTTACAAGGAGAATAGGGGCATGTTTTGAGATAATGGGATTCTTCTGACTTTGAGTTTGGTCATACTTACAGGATTATATGTATTTGGGAAAAATCACAAAATTGCACACCAAAATTGTAAATTTTATTGTATGTAAAGTATACCTTAATAAAAATTCAAATAATATAGTACTGCCTGTAAGTCTGGGGTATGAAAAAAATACTTGCATATAGCCCTTATATCAAAATGTGAGGAATTAAACTAAAATATTTTTTTCTCTTTCCTCAGATTTTTGTTTTTCTGACAGTACTCATCTGCTTAATTTAATCTCTATCTTTTTCCACTGAAATGGAAATTTGGTTTTGTGAAATTCATACATCTGTTGTGTGAGATATTTTATCAGTGTCCTAAAATATTAATATTAATGTTTTCTAGAATAGTAATGCTGAGAAAACAGACTCAAACTTAAAGTTACAGAAAATTTGTGTTTTATTCCTTAGTCACTATTTCACAGGGTGATTTTGCCCAATCACCTTCCCTCTCAGTGCCCCATAAAGAAAGAACTTTGTAAAATGAGAAAGTAGGACTAGATGATCTCTAAGACCCCTTCAAATTTCAGTGCTTCATGATTCTATCTAGAAATCAGGTTCAACATATTGAAAACTAAGTAAGCAGATTCGTAATTTCTAAAGTCATGTTTTCATCCAAGAATTCTGTTTTCTAATTCATTATGATTGATTATTCATACAAATAAATTTTTTTCAGGCATTTTTTTTTTGTTTTCATTAAGACCTTATTCAGAACTGTGATCTTTGTGAAAATAACTTTCTTCAGTAGAAAACCTGTCGAAAGGCAGAGCCAATTATTTAATGACAACTTCATAACAGCAAGTCATAAAGTTCATCTGAAAATGGAATGCTAATTTTATCTTAATATTTTCTACATTCAGTTTTCAATTTTGAGTTTAGCAAATGCTTATTAAGCTCGGTGTTTACTCACTTAAATAATTTTTTTTCTATTCCTGGTTTGCTGAGTAATTTTTATCATTAAAAATATGTGAGATTTTGTTAAATATTCTTTCCACAGCCATCGGAATAATCATAATTGTTTTTTTTCTCTTTCTTGTATTAATGGGGGTATATTATAGTAATTGATTTCAGTACATTAAACCAAATCTGCATTTCTAGAATAAATAGCACTTTATAAACATTTATAATCATTTTTGTATGTTGCTGTATTTTATTTGCCAGTATTTTTGTTGAGAATTTTTGCAGTTATTTTACTGTAATCTTTATTATTTCCTTGGTTGTGCTCGCTTTGTCTTTAGTTTGCTCCATTTTCCTGTTTCTTAAGTTAGAAAGTTACAATAATGATTTGGAATTTCTTTCTTTTTAAAGACAGACTTAAAAATGATAACCTTTTTTTTTGTAAGCATTACTTTGACTTAATCTCCTATATTTTGGTATGTTATTTTAAAAAATTCATATCAAAGTATTTTTAAATTCTCCTTTTCATTACTTCTCTGATTGGTTATTTTAAAAAGTATGCTATTTAATTTCCACATGTTTTTAACTTTTACTAATTTCATTATCTTGCTTTTTTCTAATTTAACTTCAGTGTGTTCAGAGAACATTCTTTTTATTATCTCAACATTTTAAATCTATTGATGCTCATTTTATGTTATAACATGAAGTCTATCTTGTTTAATGTTTCATGTGCATTCGAGATGAATCTGTGTCCTCCTGTTTGTTGCATGGAATGTTCTATCAGTGTCTTTTATGTCTAATAGGTTTATGGTTTTGTTTGTCTTTTAAACATTTGTCTGTCTTCTCCCTATTTGTCTTATACATTATTGAAAGTGAGTTATTCATGCTTTTTTGTTTTATTGTTTAATTTTCTATTTTTCCTTTCAATTCTATAATTTTAATATATTTAATTATGACCTTTAAATACCTCCCTTCACTTTTGGATTTGAGTTTAGTTTGGGGAACACATTCTAAACACATTCAGGCAGTTTATAAATTTGTTCTGACTTCTACTTAGTGTGTGCTCAAATCTCTAATTTTTAAAAAATAACTACCTAGTTAGAGTCTTCTCTAGTCTTTCCTGAGCACACACAATCTTGCACAGGTATGCAGGCTTCTAGATCCCTGAGTATATTCTAAAGTTTATCAAGACCCATCCTACATGTCTTGATTCATGTAACTCCTATTTAAATTTTGGCTTATTTCCATTTCTACTGCTTGTCTTAACCAAGATTTCAACTTCAGTCTTGCCATGATGTTGGACTTCTTGGATAGTTTGCCATTGTTCCTGGATTATCTTGCTATTGTTGTCAAAAGCATGCATCCGCAACAAGCACCACTTCTAACCCAAGCTCTGGTCCATATTAAACACGTGCCTTCTTGTAAGAAAACTAAACATTCTCATAGCCTATCCCACCCTAGCTGAACTACTACATGATGGATATGGGCTCCATCATAAAAGCATTTCCACTCTAAAATGCCACAGTCTTCCATTGTTTTTACCGAGTTTCAGTAGGTTTTTCCATGAAAAATTACTTTTCTAATTTTTGTATGACTTTGTTGAATTTCCAGAGCCAGAAGTCTAGAAGTAGTTGTCTTTGACATTTTTGTTAAGTTTTATTATTATTTGGGTTTGAGGGAGAGCACTTGCCAAGCTCCTCACTTGGGTATTCTGTAAGTGAGATCTGGACTATTCCAGTGCTTTCTTACAGGTTATACTTTTACACTCAAAGGCAATGTACAAAGATTCTGTTTTTCTCCACCCTTTCAGTAAATGTTAAATCTGGACATGTTACTTCCCTGATTTACAAGCCTTCATTGTGCCCCAGACGACCCTGAATTTATTTTATAATTCACTTCATAATCAGATCTGGGTTTCCTTGTTACTGCTATCCTCTATCCCCTACTTATCCTTTAATTTCTAAAATGTGACATGTTTCATTATGCCTCCAGGCTTTTGTTTATGTTATTCCATCAGTTTGAAGTATTATTCCACCTGGATAATGTCTCTTAGTCTCTGAAGACCTAACATAAAAATCACTACATCTAGGCAGGCTCAATTTACTTAACTTAGGCAGCTTTGGTGACAGTCACCATTGTTCCCATGGAATACCTATTATTGCACATAAATTTTGTATTGAAATAACATGTTTCATATAATTAATTTTCCCAATTGACAATGACTTACTTTGAAAAAAGGAGAAATACCTGTTGTTTTAATTCCAATGTCTAGAAGAGTGATTAGCATACAGTAAGAAATAAATAACTACTGAATTGAAATAAACTTTAACTAAATCAATGTGAAGCAGAGACAGATGATTGCAAATCTAGAAGTCATAGAAATTACTTTGAATTGTAACTAATATATTCCTGATTATGTGCAAATAACAATAAAGCCATCAGCAACAACAATAGCTTCCATTTATTGATTTGCCAAAATGAGTCAGGTGTAGAATAAATGATTTATGCATATTCTTATTTTATCTGCACAACAATTATGAGAAATGCCAGCATTTTTATCTCTTTCAGTTTGGGATGAGGCCATCTGAATATGAGATTTAATCAGCATACATTTTATGCTTACTAATATGATTTTCACTCATTTTTTTTCTAATTTCTATTCATATTATGCTTTGGATAGACTCTCCAAGCATATTTCCTTGCAAATGCCTTCATAATCCTTCTATAGTTCTCCTCCTTTATAGGTTTAATGAATTAGGTAGATTTTTCCCTTAATTAGTAGAAGAGAAAATGGGTAAATTGTTTAAATTTGCATGTTTTAGGCAGGTAATGTGTTTCATCGGAACTCTTTAGAGATAATTGGTAAAAGATTCAATTTATCTCATTTTGAAGTACAAAATATTCTTTCTATGAATTCTGATGTTTTAAAAGGGAAAAAACACCCTGCCCTTTCACTTATATATAGAAGACTGTTCTAGCTTTAGTTCTTCACTAATTTACTATATTTTATTAGAAACTGCTTCCATTTTTGGCCTAAGTTTGCTCAGCTTGATAACTAAGTCATTGAACTAAGTATTCTAAGATCTCTTTGAATTTCAGTATTCTGTGAGTACTTAACACACAACAAATATATCTGTTGAAAAAATAAATGTATGACTTTATGACCAGGGCTCCCCAAATTTTATCTTGTAAACATCTTATTTTAGTCCATTTTGTGTTGCTATAAAGAAATACCTGAGAATGAGTAATTTATGTGAAAACAGCTTATCTGGTCTTTGATTCTGATGGCTAGAAAGTTCAGGATTTGGTTTCTGCATCTGGTGAGTACCTCAAGCTGCTTGCATCTGTGACAGAGGGCAAAAAGGGAGGTGCAGTGTGTAGAGATCACATGGAGAGAGAGGAAACAAGAGAGAAAGCGGGGAGAGGCCATGCTTTTATTAACAACCAACTCTTGTGGGAACCAGTAGAGTGCGAACTCACTTATCTCCTCCCCGAGGCTGAGTATTTATTTATAAAGGATCTTCCTTCCCCATATCCCAAACACTTCCCACTAGGCTCTAATTGTAACACTGAGGATTAAATTTCAATGTGAAGTTTGTAGCAGACAAATATCCAAATCACAGCACATCTTATGACTCTCCCTTCTCCTCTTTTCTTTAACTACCATTTCTGAAGTCAGACTTGAACAATTGCAATAGTCTTTGGAATAGTTTTCCTGCTTCCAGTCTCACAGTGCTCCAAAGTTGTTTTCATGTACCAGCATAACACTCCTTTAATAAAACCTGCTCAGAAGAAACCTACATGATTTAGAAAAAGTTGCAAACTACTCATCACGGACTAAAAGACCTTTCATGATCTGGTTTCATATTGTTAAAAGTCATCCTTATTAGCCAAGCAGGCAATCCTCAGAAGACAGGGGCTGGGCAAATAATTCAAATGAGTGTCCATTAAATCTGTAATTTCAGAGTACAATTGATCATTATGTATGAGAATCTGCTTTAACAATACTGCTTCAAGCCAATGTGGTGATTTTTTTATCAAGATTATGAATAAATAATACCTCTTCTCTGACCAAGTTATGATCGAATTAAGATACAAGACAAATAATTCACAGAAGCTGTGCAAAATATCACCTTCATTGTTAGTAAAGCTCTTATTAAATAATGCACCTTATCTGTAATAAAAAAGTAGACTATTTAATCCTAAATCCCCATAAGTAGGCAGATTTGTCCACCCAGTCGTTGACAGCAGTAAATTAGGAAAGGTATTCCCATGGGGGGAGCAACTTCCCCATTGTATTAGTCTGTTCTCACATGGCTATAAAGAAATACCCAAGCCTTGGTAATTTATAAAGGAAAGAAGTTTAATTGACTCACAGTTCCATATGGCTGGGGAGGCCTCAGGAAACTTACAATCATGGTGAAAGGGGAAGCAGGCACCTTCTTCACAAGGTGGCAGGAGAGAGTGTGAATGTGCAGGAAAAACTACCATTTATAAAACCAGCAGATCTTGTGAAAATTCACTTACTATCATGAGAAATGCATAGGGAAAAATGTCCACATAATTCT
Source organism: Plecturocebus donacophilus (assembly GCA_004027715.1). Classification (NCBI taxonomy): domain Eukaryota; kingdom Metazoa; phylum Chordata; class Mammalia; order Primates; family Pitheciidae; genus Plecturocebus; species Plecturocebus donacophilus. The sequence goes on along the minus strand of PVKP010031128.1, from coordinate 11,338 downwards.
GTCACTTCCCTTCCTCAGCACATGAGGATTACAATTTGAGATGAGATTTGGGTGGGTACACAGAACCAGACGATTTCATTAAGATATACAATATAAAAGGAACGCATGAAAATAGATGCTTCCCGTAAAATACTCACTCTCCAGAGAGACTGGAGAGGAAGGAGCAGGGCTATTCATGTCCAGTTCCCCTGTCCGAGTCATTCATTAGTAAACAGGAGATATGTTTAGAAAGGCTGAGTGGATTTCCTCTACATGGAAAACAGTATCAGGAGAGAAAAGAAGTCCATAAGTGTTTCTCCATAATGCCACCAAAAACTTACTAAATCACTGAGTAGTTGACAGGAAACTGTCTTTTTAAAGCCTCAGAAACATCAGTTGTTCCTAATGAACAGGCAGGTTTGGGAAATTCTATACTGCCTCACTGAATTAAGTTTGTATGGCATCCTGAGAGAACCTTGACAAACTCTTAAGGGTCTTGATTAGTAGAATAGCAAAATTTTATTTTATAAAGGATCAGTGTACATTTGTGTGAAAAACAAAACTTTATCAACAATATTGACTAAGTGCCTATGATCTATTGTCATGTTTCTTAAACTTTTCTACATCTCGGTACACATAGAAAATGTTAATAATTAGTATAAAATAGTAGAGCAAATAGATGTGGCTGCCACAGACTAGATGGACCACCTGAATCACAAGATGGATTGCATCACGTCAGTTATAATGGCCTATTTACATAGAAGTTCAGGGTGTCTTACATAATACAAGTTTTGGCAATTTGGGATAAAAGTAAACACTTGCAGCAGTGCTGCTCCTGACAGATTGCATTCAGGTTACTTTAAGGTGTTGTATCATTGCTATTCTAGCATTGATCCATGTAAATCAGAACATTTCTTTTAATGGATATGAATATGGAAGCTAACAGAGATTCTTCAATAAAATATGAGGTAACGTGGCATTCTTTCAAACAGAGATTTGATTATCAGGTTTCTTATACATCAGAAGATTTATATGAGTCAATGCTTTATATGGGTCAGTGCTGGAATATCAATGACATAACCCCTCATGAACATTACAGTTAGAAACTACAGACATTAAAATAAATAAATAAATATAATTATTATAGTTGTTAAAAAGAAAAGGTAAAGTGTACAAATACGGCATGGTAGATAACCCAATATATATGAATATATGCTAGTCAAGCAAAAAAGAAAGAATGTGCCAGACCCCACTTAAAAGGATTTGTGAGAAATCTAAGGACCTAACTAGTTTTAGTAACTAAAGTATGTCACATGTGATTTAACTGTATCATATCTATTGAGAATGGGGAAGATTGACATAAAATGAAGGTAAGAAAGACAAAGGCCAGACCATGCAAAGCCTCATAGGCCAAGTTAAAGAGTTTGAGTTTTGTCCTAAACCCAATGGAAAGCCATCAGAGGACGTTAAGAACATGAGTGGCGTGGTATAATTTACCTTTATTAAAGAATCACTCTTTGGTAGAGTTGACTAGCTAGGCCAAGAGTGATACCAGGAAATTCAATTAGAAGGCAGTTGCAGTTGTCCAAATGAGACATCATATTAATTGGGCAATAATATTACAGAAGAAGATTTAGAGCAATAGTGACACTAAATATATATTTAGTAAAATATATTTAGAGACAGTCATGTAGTTTACAGGAAAAACGATAACACAAATAGTGCTTGTAAATTTCCTTTAATGTCTATGAACATGGAAGGTAACAGAGATTCTTCAATAATATATGCTGTAACATGGCATTCTCTCAGACGGAGATTTGATTATCAGGTTTCTGAAATTTTATCATAAATGTATATAGTTATAAATCATACCATGTATATACATATGTACACACACACACACACACAAATAATTATCATATGTGATTCTGGGTGATGGCCTGGCCCCAGGTAGAATTTCTTCTCTCTTAGAGAATCCTCAGCCTTGCTTTTGAGGCCTCCCAAATTATCCAGTTAGACTCACATAAATCATGCAGAATAATGCTCCTTCCTTGTAGTAAAGATTAGAGGCTTTAATTGCATCAGCAAATTTTGTTCCTCGGTATCACCTAGATTAGCATTTGACAGAATAACTAGGGACTACACCATGGCCAAATTGACCTGTCAAAAAGACCATTATTGTACCTGCAAAATAATTATTTCTTGAAACGTTTTATTTGTGACTCTTAACTAGTTGGAAATCTAAAACCCTACAATTCATGTTATCTATTATGTCATGAGAGTGGTATAATTGACATTTCTGCCCACAGACTAGGCAATTAAAAGATCTCATTGAATTTTCTGCAGAGTTGTCTGGCTAAACATCTATACCTTATCTTTAGGCACCTAATTTATTTTTATTTTTATATTTTCTCAATTAAATTTTGAAATTTAAATTTTAAGGGAAGATAATAACCTGAATGGAGGTAGAGGGAGAAGAAAATACGAAGGGATGAGAAAATATACAACATTTTTCTTAATAAATTTAAAAGTAAACTTCCAAATATTGTAAAACACTGGCTGAGTGGTGATAAACAACTGTCTGAGGAGTGCACAAATTGTATTCAGGTTCCAAAGTAGTTGACATCCATAACTCTATTTTATCTCACTGAATTCTCACATACCCTAATGATAATCATTTTACCCCATTTTATAGCGGGTCTGAATATTAAAGTCATTTCCTTAAAGTCACAGTATTTTCAACTTAAACTCACCTTTGATTCTCCATCCAATTGCTTTGACTATATGAATTTCGACTGAGCTTTGTGGAGCATTAGAAATTCTGTGAAGGCATCTCAGTAGCCACTATGGAGAAGGAATATGGGGAAGACTGAGCAGTTTTTCTCTCACTTATTTTGCATATTCGGCTGTTCCATTTGGTCTGTGTAAGCCCTCTCATGTTACTTCTGAGAATTATCTCCTACTCTATCTGTAGAGTCATTATAGCGCTGTTGTGTTAGTAGCACATGCTTACAGTCATGTATCACTGTTTCAGGACTGGAAGCTAAAAACAGAGTCCTTGTCAAATGATCAGGAAGGGTTAGGCTCGTGGACATATAGAAGGGTGAGAAAAATGGAATTTATTGGGTGAAAATGAAGAAAACTCAGGAAAGTGAGGTAGGTTACTTTTAATAGTCCTCCAGCTCACAGTTTAAATTTCAGGTTACTATTCTGGAACAGGAGAGGCCAGGCTCCTCCCCGCTGAAAAATGGGACAAACTTCCATGGCTCCACCCCAGTGTGCATTTGTTTCAGTGAAAGGTTCTCAAGGGATTATGGCAAAATGCCATGTCTACTGAAAATACAAAAATTAGCTGGGTGTCATGGCACACACCTGTAATTCCAGCTATTTCGGAGGCTGAGGCACGCGAATTGCTTGAACCCAGGAGGTGGAGGTTGCAGTGAGCTGAGATCACACCACTGCACTCCAGCCTGGGCGACAGAGTGAGACTGTCTCAAAAAAAAATACATTCCAACAAATGTGATAGTAGTTCTAAATTTTGTCATTGTGTGAACATTGTAGAGCGTACATACACAAGCTTAGACGGTGTAGCCTAGTACATACCTAGGCCATGGAGTTAGCCTATTGCTACTAGGCTACAAACCTGTAGCCTGTTACTCTACTCAATTTTGTAGGCAACACAGTAGTAAGTATCTCTGTATCTAAACAGAAACTGTACAGTAAAAGTATGGTCTAACGCGCGATGGCTTACGCCTGTAATCCCAGCACTTTAGGAGGTCAAGGTGGGCGGATCACAAGGTCAAGGGATCAAGACCATCCCGGCCAACATGGTGAAACCCCATCTGTACTAAAAATACAAAAATTAGCTGGGCGTGGTGGCACACGCCTGTAGTCCCAGCTACTCGGGAGGCTGAGGCAGGAGAATCGCTTGAACCCGGGGACGGAGATTGCAGTGAGCCGAGATCGCGCCACTGCACTCCAGCCTGGCGCCTGGCGACAAAACAAGACTCTGTCTCTAAAAAGTGAAAAGCTTTGTTCTATTTTGATTTGTTTTTACTTTTTTAATTTTTTTTTGTTACAAACTAAGCCACAAACACATACACTAGCCCAGGCCTACACGGGGTCAGGACTATCAATATGACTCTATGACTGTCTTCCACCTTCACATCTTCTTCCACTGGAAGGTCTTCTGGGGCAATAACATACATGGAGCTGTCTTCCCCTATGATAACAATCCCTTCTTCTGGAATATCTCCTGAAGGACCTATCTGAGGTTCTTCTTTGTCAGTGTTTTAAGAATATGTAAATGGAAGTTTGCTTCATTTGTCTTTTTTTTTCATTATAGATTTGCTCGTAAGCAAATAATGCACCATGCATATTCCTCTCTTAATAAAAACCTTTTGGTCTTGGGGTCCATGTTTTCCAACTTTTTAAGAAGGCTGTTGACGTCTGCAAAACTTCTGTTAAACGCTTCACTCTGAAGGTTCCTGGGGATCCTTCTTTCTCTTCCTTTGAAGTTTTCTTTTCTCTTGTCTGTTCTTCAGCTCTGCATTCCTGTTCCAGGAACTCATTAGTCAACTACTCAGGAACATCTCTAGGGGCTTCTCATTGTCATTTTCATTCACACCCAGCTATAAGTGGCTTGCTATCTCAAACTCCATCATATATGTGGTCTGGTCTGTTGCTAACCAAAACTTTGTTATGCAGTTCCTAACTGTATACCCATGGCCAGTTTATAGTACCAAATTCGTGTACCAACCATGCCTGGCCAAACACTTCTTTCCTTAGTTCTTCATGCAACTGAAAATAATAAACTTGTTTGGTGGTGTGGTCATTTTACCTATAATATGCAAGTCAAATGTCGTTATCAGATAATTTTGATTTGAAGTCGATGGAATCAAGTTTTATTTTTTAGCTACTGGGACTCTGGAATACAAGTAGCCTGAGAAGCAAAGGGAGGTTATCGACCTAGCAAAGTGAAGCAGTCAGAATTAAGCAGAAAAAAAGACTGAATGTTCTGATACTATTTGTGTCCTGAGTTACAGCTGCAGTCAGGAGCTGACTGCATTATCGTCTTTGGCTTCTATGGCACGGTCCCCAGGTTTCCTTTATAAGCTATGCTGTTTTTTCTTTAAGCTACTTCATGACAAGTTTGTAATAATTACAAGTTAAGTTTCTAAGCAAATTTTTCTCTGTAATAAAAAGGATCAATTTATTATCCATTTAAAATATTAAAATCATTGAACTTCATAGAACTCTGTATAAAATAGTCCAATATTTCTAAAGTTTTATTTTGTATTTGAACTATTGTAGCAGCTGAATACAAAGTCAGATTTCCAGGCCCCACCTGCACAGGGGGATATAGAAAAATAAAGTTAATCAACTACCTAATTCAATGGTGGTAAATGATTCAATTTTGAAATAAACGTTACCATTATTTCTTTCTTGAATTTTATGCAACATATTTAATATTTTCAACAGTATTTACCTTATATTATTTATTTGATTATTGTAACAAAATTGGTCAGCATTTCCCAAAGTTTATTCTGTATAACATTAGTTCCCTATAGTGTTCTACCAGATTATAGTAAGATAAAAAGATTTCATGGCCAAATACATTGATAAATGCTGCATATTTATATTTCTTTAATGTATATTCATAATACATATTTGTACTTTAAGAGTGTAGGAACTCCTGAGGCAAATAAGCCTATTTATTTTTGCTTAGTTTAGCATTTTTAAAAATTCATTTGATCACTGAATGCACTTTAGCAAATGCTGGAAGAATATTAATACAAAGAGATTTAGCGAGCAAAAATCAGTCATAAATCATTATCCTCTGTGCCTCTGCATATAATAGCTAAAGGTACCATAGTTTCTTGTGGTCACTGGGAGCTCATCTACAAAAATGTATAGGTTATAATATTGTGCCAAGAAGCAGAAAATACCCGGTTTAGCTCTGGAAATGGAACAGAATTGAGAGCCTACAAACTGCCTTAAGATATATGTGAGGACTTGAGATCAAGACCATATTTTCATGAGTCTAACTTGTATAATTTTTGGATTTAAAAGGCACAGAAATTGTGATTTATTATATGTTCCATGGCATGCCATTGACAATTATGATTTTGTCTTTAAACTCTCTTGATAGTACTTCCTGAACTAAAGTATTTATATCAAAACCTTTGTGTCATACTCTGTTTTATGTTTTCCTGGTTGGGGAGCTGGAAGAGGGAGTCTAAACTTATAAATATCTGAAACAGAAGAAATGGAAAAATTGGAGATGGTTTTTAAATCTGAATGATAGGTATTATAAGGATTAATCCTCAGTGTCAATTTGACTGACCTAAGAGGTTCCCAGATAGCTGGCAAAACATTATTCTTGGATATGTCTTTGAGGGTCTTTCTGAAGAAGATTAGCAATTGAATCAATAGACTGAGTAAAGAAGATCACCCTCACCAAAACAGGTGGCCATCCAATCAATTGGAAGCAGAATAGAGCAAAAAAGTGGAAAAGCGGAAGAAGAATGAATTCCTTCTCTTTGGACTGAGACATCTATGCTCTCCTCCACTTGGACATCAGTGTTCCCAATTTTCAGGCTTTTGGATTCCATCTAGGACTTATACCATCAGCTTCCCCAGTTCTCAGGCCATGGGACTTAATCAAGGATTTACGCCATCCCTGTCCCTGTTTCTGAGGCCTTGACTCTGACTGAATTATACCACTGTTTTTCCTAGTTCTCCACCTTACTGCCATTAGATTTTGCAGCTTCTATGCTTCAATAATCACATGAGCTACTTTTCATAATAAATGTCATCATATCCATATCTATCAATTTATCTAAATAGATACCTAGATAGATAGCAGCTATCTAGATAGATACATAGATAGATAGGTATTCTGCAATAAATGTCATCATATCCATATCTATCAATTTATCTAGATAGATAGATATTCTGCAATAAATGTCATCATATCCATATCTATCAATTTATCTAGATAGATAGATACATAGATAGATGCCAAATAGATAGATGGATGGATGGATGAATGGATGGATAGATGGATGGATGGATGGATGGATGGATGGATGGTTAGATAGATGGATAGATGGATAGATAGATAGATAGATAGATAGATAGATAGATAGATAGACAGACAGATATCTTCTCTTGGTTCTGTTTCTCCAGAGAACCCTATTACAGGTAAATCATTTTATTTTGTTTAGTGAGGGAAATGCTCACTTAACCTCTTTGTGTTAATATTCTTCCAGCATTTGCTAAAGTGTATTCAGTGATAAAATAAGTTTAAAAATGCCAAGCTAAGCAAAAATAAATAGGCTTGTTTGCCTTAGAAGATACTGTATTCTGAGAGTAGCAATTATTCATTGTGAAAATACATGAAAGAAATATAAGGGTGCAATATTTCCCAATATATTTGGCCATGGGATTTTTCTTTTTTGTTGCTATAATTTTGTGAAACATTGTAGGAAATCAACATTCTATAGAACATATTTTAAGAAACTGAGTAATGCAGCTATCTCTACCATTTTGTATGTTTAAAATATTTCACATCATTTCACACAAAAAAGTGAACTTAATACTGTATAGCTCAACCTAATAGTAGAGGCTCTGGAATCAGATTGCCTTGGTTTTAGTTCTGCTATTTGTCAACGATGTAAATTGATAATTAACTTCTCTGACTCTGTCAAACATAAAAACTGAGATTATAATAGATAATACTCACATAGCATTTATTATGCACCAGACCATGTTTAACACTTTTATATATGTTGTAACTAATTCAATCCTCATACTTCTACCAGGTAGGCACAATGATTAGCATAGTCCATGATTTAAAAAGAAAGCTATTGAAGTTAAGAGTGTTCAGTCACACATCAAGTAATCAACCCAGAAAAGACTTAATGCAGTCTGGCTCCAGAGTCTATGCTCTTAAGCACCATATGGTATGCTACATTTCTAATAAAAAACAAAAGCTTTATTCACATAATACTCCATAAAGTATGTAATTATTATTTGCCACTTTTTTGAAGAAGCCAATTCAAAAATTCCTTAAATTTACTAAGTGATTTAATACTTATTAAAGCACTTAGAAATGTTGGCACATAATACTCACCAAATAAATTTGGCTATTCGTCATTATTACTGTTTAATTTTTTTTTTTCTTGAGACAGAGTCTCACTCTGTTGCCCAGGCTGGAGTGTAGTGGCGTGATCTCGGCTCACTGCAACTTCTGCCTCCTGTGTTCCAGCAATTCTCCTGCCTCAGCCTTCTGAGTAGCTGGTGCTACAGGCATGCACCACCATGTCTTCCTAACTTTTGTACTTTTGGTAGAGACGGAATTTCACCATGTTGGCCAGGCTGGTCTAGAACTCCTGACTTTGTGATCCACCCGCCTCAGCCCTGCAAAGTGCTGAGATTACAGGTGCGAGCCACCCCGCCCACCTTTATTATTGTTTTTATTGTTACTATTATTCATACTGACAAGAAGCAAGTATCTCATGAATATAATGGGTTTGGAGAATCACTTGAAAGTACAAGCGGCAATGCATTCGTTTTCAGCTTTAAGTGTCGAGTGCTCCTTTTCAGTAGTTTGGATCAAAATATGATGACGGGACATTGATTTATTGAATTTTCTCATGAGCATATTCATGGGACATTCTTCAAAATGCACTCTGCACAATTTTAGCAATTATCTTACATATTTACTACCAAAGAGTAATCTGGGAGTTAGGTGATTTAAATGTACCTAGAAGTAGTAAGTTGCATTACTGTAGAAATGTATTTTTCTCAAATTTGCAGCCATGGAGTTAGTTGAAAAAAATATGCTATAATTAAGAAACTATGTATGATGTTTGGAGATAATTTGAAAGAGAGAGAATTATAATAATTTCTCACCATGGGAAACAATTTCGGCTTTGATTGCTTGCTCGCTCATTTTGATTGCCACATGCATTCTCAGAGCATTATTTTGTACAGTTATATGGGCAGCTAAAGTAATTAACCGTGATGACTTCTTTTCCCTTTCAACGTTACTTTATGCTTTAATAGTTCCTATTAAGGAGTTGAAAATATTTTCAAAACAATAATCTTGTTTATTGCATATCTTTCCTGAGCTATTTTGGATATACATTTTAGTGTGTCTATGTGCACGCGCGCGCGCGCGTGTGTGTGTGTGTGTGTGTGTGTATGTGTATACAGTCTCCATCCTTTTCTCAACTCAGTTTTAACTTCAATATATATGGTGCACACGTGCATTTAAGCATGTCCGTGTGTGTGTGTATGTGTGTGTGCACGCATGTGCATGTGCGTGTTTTAAGGGGAGAGATGGTGTACAGTCTGGTGTTTGTTAGCTAATCTGTTTTCAATTGCTGCCATTTGCAAATAAACTAGCATCCTGGAAGGGCTTACATTATTTCTGTTTCAACTACTGTTTTGTTGTTGTTGTTGTTGTTGTTGTTGTTGTTGTTGTTGTTATTGTGTTGTGTGTTACTTGTTTTCATTTGTCTAAAATATAATTAGACTAAATAGAACAAGGACCATGGGCAGATTACTGAGTAAATATACCTCTTAATTTTAAGACCATTGTTACTGTCAAAGAAAATCACTCTAGGTTTCTTTAGGGTTAGAAGAGAAGAACCTCAGTTACCTACAGAACCAATCTCTTACAAATTCGACTTTGTTGTAAATACATGACTCATGATCCAGTTGTTCATTTGGTTTTATTGTCATTGTTCTAAATGGTTGGTATTTAGTCTTTCCAGTATGAAATAAAAGTTTCAAAACAAAAAGATGAGTGAATAAGTATTATTTTATTTTAAGGTCTTTATATCAGTTCGTAATTATAGCTTCTAAAGTATATTAATGTCTGGAAACAGAGAGCAAGAAGGAAATTTGGATTTCTGAAACAGTAATTCTCAGTGTGGGCATTCATTAAAATCATCTGTAGGACTTGTTAAAACCACAGATCCTAGTTTTAAACTTCCCCAAACCTACTAAATTTGGATCTCTGAGGAGACAAGGATTTGGAATCTGCATTTAAAATACAGTTCTCCGGATGATCCTCCCAGTCACCTTGGTAGAGAACTATTGATCTTGACAAATCCCTTTATCACATAGGTGAGGAGACTGAGGCTCAGAGCAATTAATTCCCTGATCTAATGTTATACAGTGAGGTAATGACAGAAGAGATTAACTAAAATTTAGTTCTCCTGTTTCTGGACCTATCTCCTGCACTTTCTCTACTCTGATATATTCCTATTTTAGCAACAAGAGCCCTGCTTCCTTTACAATGCATATGTAAGCATGACATTAATATTGATTTTCTAAACTGCTGAAATTTTACAGAACTACTTATACAGGGCCAGTGTTGAAAGGTAATTAATTTGTAAATAATTGCCTAGACCTAATTTATTTTTAACAGCCCTCAAACTCCTCTTAGATGATATAGATTATAATTTTTCACTTTTAGAACTATTTTCATAACCAGATCATGTTATTTATACATTATTTTTTATTTAAGTAGGTCACACTGTACAAATCTTATTGTTCCACTCTTTGACTAGTTTTACAAACTAAAAAATACTTATAGCTGGAGAGATCCAAGATGGCTGATTAGCAACAGCTCAGGAATGTAGCTCCCAGTGAAAGCGTAGAGAACGAGTGGACGCCGCACTTTCCGACGAATTTTTGTTGCCCACAGACTGGGAGATTCCCGGCAGAGGAGCCACACGGGTCGCCAGCGCGACTCTTTTGGCCGGCGCGGCTGTTTTACCAGCGCCCCAGCGTAGCGCTTCCCGGTGCGGAGTATACCGGACGGACGGGATCGGCTGGTCCCATCCCCACAAGGAAAACAGCAATTGGAAGCGCTGAGGACTGAGAGTTTCACAGCAAGCACACCGAACCCAGGAAGGTCCAGCTCTGTGGGGAAGGGGCGTCCGCCAAAGGAAAACTAAGAAACAGAAAAACTTCATCACCGGGCGGAGAGATCCAAGATGGCCACATAGCAGCAGCTCAGAATTGTAGCCCCCAGTGAAAGCGCAGAGAGCAAGTGGATGCCACAATTGCAGACAAATTTTTGATGCCCACAAACTGGGAGATTCCCGGCGAAGGAGCCACCTGGGTTGCCAGCGTGACTCTTTTGGCCGGCGCGGTGCTTCTCGGTGCGGATTGTACGGGACTGGATGCCCCGAGCCTGGTCCCATCCCCACAAGGAGAACAGCAATTGGAAGCGCTGACTGAGAGCAAGCACAGCTGAACCCGGGAAGGCCCAGCTCTGTAGGGAAGGGGCGCCCCCCGAAGGAAAACTAAGAAAAAACTTCATCACCAACAAGCCGGA
>PVKP010031127.1:0-27272 GCA_004027715.1 Plecturocebus donacophilus | reverse complement strand
CCCCAAACACTCAGGACCACCCGACCCCCAAACACTGAGGACCATCCAAACCCAAACACTCAGGACTGCCCGACCCCAAACACTCAGGACAGCCTGACCCCACAGCACTTAGGACTGCTGACCCCACACCTACACAATTGGTGTGTTTGGATGAGGTCTGTCCCTCCCTGCAAAATGTGAGCTCCAGGAGCGCAGAGTTTCCTTTTGCTTTTGTTTTGCATGTCTGTAGCCGTCAGAACCCAGCATGGTGCCTGGCATAAAACAAGTGCTTGGTAAATAGTTGTTGAGTGAGTGAGTTCCCCCTGTGGAATTTGGCTGAAATCTCCTTGTATCAGTTGCGGCTGGTGTTAGGATGTAGGAAATGGCTGCCCCTCTAAGTTCAGGACGGCAGTTGCCACTTGGGTGCTTCCACCCGCCCGGTACCATTCTCGGACCCTGCCTGTTCATTGTTCTGCCTTCACGCTCGGCCCCCACTCTTGGGATGTTCTCTCATGAAGACACAGTCGTCCTGTTCCACGTCCCAGCTTCTTGGTACCTAGTAGGTGCTTAATAAATGTCAGTCCGATGAATGAATATACAGAAGAAGCAATGAAGGAGCAAATGGAGTGGAAATAGTCCTCCCCGGAGCTGGAAGCCCCACACAGAGGACCTCATGAGGGTCTGCAGAGACCAGCCTTCCTGATGACCTCCAGGACCCTCACGGAAAAGCCTGACTCCAGAGGAGAGCCATGCCGCAGCCAGGTGGCAGCCAGGGTGTGAGGAAGCGTTCCCAAAGCTGATCAGGAGCTCAGGGGATCCCCGGCATCTCCTAGGGCTCTGTCAGCTTTTGGTGTGTCTGTCTTGGTGGCTTGTTCCCGTTCTCATAAAAACACCGTGTGATGTGTGCAGCTGGTTTGCACTCATGGTGAGCTGGTGTGGGGGAAGGGGAAGCTGAGGCTGTTGGAAAGAGACGGTTAGAATTGGCCAGGCCCAAATAGGCGGACAGCCCAGCGGGGCGGGAGATCAGCCTGGAGGTGGATCTCAGACGGCCCGTCGGGGCGGGAGATCAGTGTGGAGGTGGATCTCAGACAGCCTGTCGGGGCGGGAGATCAGCGTGGAGGTGGATCTCAGACGGCCCGGCGGGGCGGGAGATCAGCGTGGAGGTGGATCTCAGACGGCCCAGCGGGGCAGGAGATCAGCATGGAGGTGGATCTCAGACGGCCCATCGGGGCGGGAGATCAGTGTGGAGGTGGATCTCAGACGGCCCAGCGGGGCGGGAGAGGGTGTGTCCAGGCAGGTCTCAGGAGGGCTTCATAGCAAACACCCAGGGCTCCTTCCCAAGAGGACCAGGCCTGCCCAGGCTCAGAACTGAGTCAATGTGGGGCGATAGAGGCACGGTGTTTCCCTGGGACCCATCCGGCCCCAGTGTGAACTGGCAGTGGTCACTGGCTGGGACCCCCGTGTTTCATGGGTTTTGTTGGTATCTTGGGGAATTCCATTTTCTCGGGATCCTGGGTTCTTGTGAGCATTTCCATGGCAACAGCCAAGCCCCCAGTTGTCTGCGGGGATGCAGGGTAATGACAGCTTCCGCGTTCACTGGGAGCTGCTTCTGGAGATAGCAGAGGGGAGGCTGAGGCTATTCAGCTTAAAACTGTGGATGAACCAGCACATGAGGTCGCCGTGCCTGAGACGTGGGCCTGGAGGAAGACTTCACCTTTTAAACACGGGCAAACTATCCCACCAACCACAGCACTTTGCAAAATGAAAGGTGGAGACCTTCGCCCTCCTCAGTTAAAGTGGTTCTGTTTCAAGGTATTTCCCAGAAGAAAGGAGCTTACAGCAGCCTGCAGGAAAGGCTACCTTGGGGAAATTGGCAAGAAGAATGTCATCAGCCTCTCTGCCTCCTCCCCCGGGGCCCCACCCGCCTCCCTCTGAGCCTGGGTGCTTCCCGGCCTCCCGGCTGCCAGTCTCAGCAGGGACGCCCTCACCTCCCCTGCCAGACTCCTCTTTCCTGCTCAGGCTGAGTCTGTGGCGGCCTCAGGAAACCACATCCATCGTTAACCTTCTCTTGAACACATGCATCCAACCTCATGATTTGTGAAGGCTACAGGCCCTTGAGGCGCCAAAACTGAATAAAAGTGAGTAAAATGTGGCCGGCGTGGCGGCTCACGCCTGTAATCCCAGCACTTTGGGAGGATGAGATAGGCGAATAACCTGAGGTCAGGAGTTCAAGACCAGCCTGACCAACATGGCAGAACCCCATCTCTACTAAAAATACAAAAAACTAGCCAGTCCTGGTGGCGTGTGCCTGTCATCCCAGCTACTCAGGAGACTGAAGCAGCAGAATGGCTTGAACCCAGGAGGTGGAGGTTGTAGTGAGCCAAGATCCTGCCATTGCACTCTAGCCTGGGCGACAGAGCAAGACTCCGTCTCAAAAAAGAGAAAAAAAGGAAAGATGAGCAAAAGACTAAAAATCAATAGAATTGTAAGATAAAAAACAAATGACCAACGAGCTCCAGCCCGAGGAGGAAGGTGTTGGGTCCCCCCATGCCCCGCTGTGCCAAGGCACCTGCTCACTTTAGGACCTGGGTCATCTGTGGCCCTCGGCTGTCAGGGGCGTGGGGGGCAGGTCTGTGAGGCAGCGGCTGTCGGGGGGTGTGCCTGGAGGAGGCAACTCCCACCCCCTTCTCAGTCCTTTCCTGGAGGCATTCGGGGCCAACTCTTCCCATTTTTGAAGGAGTATGGACTTTTATATAAAAGACTCAGATTTTAAGATGTTGACCATGAGGTCACCACATGTATATATGAGAGGAAATGACAGTGAAATTCCAGCATGTTGCCGCGGGTTATCCAAGCACCCAGGAGCGGCTGGGACCCTGGGAAATGTTTTCTGTGATTGTTCCCAGTGTGACCGTCCACCCTGTCCAAGCCTCCAGGAGCGGCTTGGGGCCCCCAGAAAGTGTTTTCTGTGACGGTTCCCAGTGTGACCTTTGCCCACGCTGTGGCCTTTTCTACCTGATGCCATTTCCCATGGGTTTCCTCCTGCAGGGCCACTAGGGTTTGTGGCTGGTCACTGCTGTGAGCCTCGTGGGTCTGCGGGCCCTGTCCTCACTGTCAGGGTCCTGATGGTGCCTCTGGGCCAGTGAGACCTGTCAGAGGGGAGGGAAGGGCACTCAGAGGGTGAGTAGGTGAGAGTCGAACCCTGGGCACTGGAGATTGAGTGCTGCCCCTCCAAGCAGAACAGACGGATTGTCAGGAGAAGGGGACAAAGCCAGGAACACGGCTCCTTCGCTCTGCTCCAGAAAATGGGCCTGGCTGATGGGGGCCACCTTGCGACTTTCACAAAGGAATTTGGACTCCCGGGTCTGAGTACCCTTGTTCACTGGAGTCAGCAGTCAGGGCCAGAGCCTGAGGTTTGGAAGCTCCCTTGAGGGTGTGGACTCTGGGCTTGCATTCTGAACAGGTGTTCACTTCCCAGCTGTATGACGGGCAAGGATGCTGTCCCGTGCCTCAGTTTCCCTCTCTGTAGAAGGAGGCTACTTCCAGAACCTACCTCCTAGGCTGATGATGGGGATGATATGACTTAAATGCAGACAAAAGCTTGCACCAGTTCTGGCCACATAGGACAACATTAATAAGGCTTTGCTGTTATTGACAAACTACCTGGGCAAAAAAGGCAGAGGGTGGAGATTAAATTTTTCAGAACAAGCGAAAAGAGGAAGTCGGCTTTGCATGAGAACAGAGCTCTGCTCAAATGCTCGCTGGGTTTGGAACCTGAGGAGGAGAGGCAGGTGCAGGGCTTGTTCCCATCAGGGCTCCCTGCCGGGATTGCCACTCTGGAGGAGCCCTGTTGTCAGCACGGAGGAGGTGGGTGCCCCGCAGGGCGACTCGGGGCTGCTCCAGCGTCACAGGGCTGAGTCAGAGCCCGCTCGGTGCAGGGTCTCGGGTGCACACTGTGGGCGCAGGCTGCCCTGCTCAGCCGGGTCTCCGTGTCCCACAGCATATGCGAGAGGCGGCTGAGCGTCGGCAGCAGCTGGAGCTGGAGCATGAGCAGGCCCTGGCTGTTCTCAGCGCCAAGCAGCAGGAAATCGACCTTCTGCAGAAGGTGAGTGGCGGGCAGCCGGGCGTGGTGTGTGAGGCGGGGAGTCTGGGGGTGGCCGGGGGGTGGGCCGGGGACCCCTGGTGTCGGGGAGTGGCCGACCTGCAGCCTCTGCTCCCAGGTCTTTCCCGCTCTGTCCTTGCGCAGAAGAATTGAGAATCATTTCTGCTTTCCTGCTCTGGTGTTTCTTAAGTAGACCTGTGTTCACGGTTTATAATGCAAAAACAGATGCAAAGCTCTAACATCTGATGCTGGTGAGGTCGTAGGGAAAAGAACATGCACAGAGATGGCTGGCAGGGTGCGAGTTTTTTCACCTTCTGGAAAAAGCAATGTGCAGCAATCGTTAAAACAAAGTGCACGTAGAGGGTGCCCCTGCCGCCCCGATCCTGGACAATCCCTGCAAGGAATACAGGAACCAGTTCAAAAGGAGCTGTGTTTTCTTGTAGTGCTGCTTTGTGGCGGTGGGGAGGGGGACTGGACCCAGTTGATGCCCACCTAAGGATGATGGCTGTGGGCACCGTGGCTCCTCCACGCCAGGGGCCCCCTCATGTCAGGGAAAGGGAGCGCAGAGGTTTGATTCCGCTGTCTTGAGGCTGTTTGCGTGACGTGCTATCAAGTGAGTGCACTGAGTTGCAGAGCAATATTCATAGCGTGATCCCAGTAAGAAAGGAAAAGAGGGAGACAAGACAGAAAGGAAAAGGAATCAGGGCAGGAAGCAGAGAGGCACCAGGGAAGGAAGAAGGAAGGACCGAGGGATTTGGGGTTTTTACCTCCCGGGCACCTGTGATGGGTCTGGGGGCTGAGAAGGGTACCCTCACCCCCGCTCCAGTCCTCAGCCACAGTCTTGCTGTCTCTTGCCAAATGGGTAGGAGGGTGGCGCACCCGGAGCCCACGGGCTTGGGGTACTCCCAGGAAGGTGGAGACCTGTGAACTGTTCTCATCTCATTTCCTTCCAGAGCCCAGTGTCTGCACCCAGCTCGCCCTCTCCTCCTCCTGGCAGGGCATCCGCCCCTAAGGCCGGGGTGCAGCTCGCTGGCCTGCAGCCCCCCACTCGGGGCCGGCTGGGATGGGCCATTTCTCTGCCCTCTGTGCCCCCTTTACCCATCGGACAGCTTCTCCATGTCTTAGATCTCAAAATAAAGGACTCACAGTCATTCACCCAGCCTGGGTGGCGATAGGAATCTGTCGGAGCAGCGTTTCTCCTCCAGAGTTTATTAGCGGAGCTTATTGAAACAGGTAGATATGTTCTGATGCCGTTTCTCTAATCATTTAGCACGAGATTGTATTAAGGATAGATTTCATTAAGCCTGTGCTGATGGGACCTTCACAGCCCTCATTACCTGTCATAATAAGTTGGCAGGCACCCGGAGAAGCAATATTTCATTAGATGTTATCCGCAAGGGATATTGCTGGGACACGGGCAGGAATATTACTCTTTTATCTTCTCCTGCTATGCCTCAAGGACCTTGCCCACGGCCGGGTGACGCCTGATGGTACCAGCGCTCATTCATCACCCCTCCAGAAGCCACATCCCCAGGCTGGGACCGTGAGACCGTTCATAAGTCTGTAGAAATGCAGAGACTGTCCAGGAAGGGACAGGATGTTTTTTCTCAACAGAACATTCTCTAGGAGCCTGGAGTTAAGTTTACCAAGCATTCGATGCCAAGGAAAATCACCTGCAGCCGGCTCTGCCGCTCAGCGCCCACCGTCTCTTTTGTGAACCGTCCAGTTTCCTTGGCGCCCTTCATTCCCCTGCACTCACCGTGGTCTCTGTTTTGGACCCACTGATGCTTCACCGGTGGGCAGGGGCAGAGAGAGAGAAACTGGATGAAATGTGAAAGGGTCGATTTTGTCATTTCTAGAGGCTTTAGTTTTTAAACGTGAGAAGAGGAAGGCCGACTCTTGGGTGGTGGGAGATCCAGGGCTGCTTTCCAGAGCGGATCTTTGCGTTCAGTTTCCCCCGGGGGAGCCGTCGCGCTGCACTCGTGACCGGCTTCCTCATGCCCTCGTGCCACATGTCAGCCGTCAGCCTCTCCAAGCAGCTGCACAGCGGCTGCTCCAGACGTGAGAACAGGGCGGCGGTGGGAGAGGGTGCTGGCCTCCCAGGCTGAAGGAAGTGGGTGAACAAGTACATGAAAAAGCAAGTAAGCCCCGATGAAGGCGAGGGGTGAAGCGGCGGATTGACGGGGCCCTGACTGCAGATATAGGCGACATTTCAAGGAGCAGATGATGCCCCCCACGTGAGAGCCGGGGTGGGAGTGTGCGGAGGTTATGGAGTAGCGCACACAGGGGCCCCCTTGGGAACCAGCCCATCACATCCAGGGAAGAGGAGGAAGGCCGGGTGGCTGGGGTGCAGCCAGGGAGGGGCCGGGGCTTGAATTTGGGCCTGAGGTACAGAACTGGAGCGCTCGCCTCCACCATGAGGCACGGATCAGCTGAAGACTGGCCCTCATCCCCCTACCAAGATAAAAGTTATCAATCGTCTTTGAACTATCCAAGGCGCAAAGCTGATTCGGATGAGAGTGCTGTGGAGCCATCTCAACGGAGCTCCCCATTCTTTCTGCAACCCCAGCTCTTTCTTTACCTGTTCTCACAGGACCCCATACGCCACAAGTGGCTTTTGTTAATGTCACCCATGTGAGGGCTCATGGGCCAGTGGGTGGTTCTCTGTCATTTTCTTTAACCCAGGGGCCCAGTTTGAGCTTACGGCCTCCAAGGACACCACCCTCTCCTGGTTTCCTTCTCCACACCAGCCCCCTGCACATCGCAGGTGACCCCAAGACTCAGTCCTCAAGCCACATCACTTCTCGGTCCACACTCACCATCCTGACCTAGTGTGGATGCGTGGGTTTCAGCACCACCTCTGCTTGGCGACTCCCAGATTCAGATCTGCAAGTCAGACGACGCATCTGACCCACCCTCTGCTCGACACCGCTGCCTGGATGGCCTCAGACAGCATGTCCCAAATGGAGCTCTGCTCTCTCCACAGCGACACCTGCCCTTCTGCTGAAGCCCCTGGGCTCTGTACACGGCAGCCCTTCCCGTCTCTGTCCAGCTCTTCCTTTCCCTGGAGTTACCTGCCTTTCTGTTTGCTCCTCTGCACACCCATCATTCTTTTGTTCCCCAGTTCCTGGCTGGAGCTGTCATATTCCTCTCTGATAGTCTCAGTCCTCCAGGCAACTTCTAATTCCATTTTCCCCTTGGAGACACCTGCCTGGAGCCCCTGGCCTCTTCCTTCAGTCTGAGTCCTAGAAATGCCCCTCCCTGCTATCTGGGGGTCTCCTCTCTGCCTCTTTGTGCTTTGATCCTCCGCTTCCTCAGCCCTATCATGTAGTTTTTCTTGCTGTGCAATGTGAGGCAGGAGTTTATTTTTCCTGAAATACAGGTGGATTGTGCCACACGTCGCAGTACTCGGAGATTCCTCTGTGGCATCAGCCTCACCTCTAGACCTGACCACCCTTCAGAAAGCGCTGGGTATTCAAGCGTCTCACATCAGGGGCCCGCCTCCCAGGCAGCCCCACCTGTCCTCCCGCCTGGCGTGGCAGTCAGAAGAGGCACGTGAGATCATGTGAGAAGGAAAGCGTTTGTTAAATCAGAGAAATAAACCAACGCGTGAATGAACGAATGAGGGATCAGCTGCCCAGAGCTCTCCTCCCGGAATCCAGGGACGATGAGCTCACCCTGCAGCCCTGTCTCTGGTAGCTGGGGACAGGCACAGTTTAAAAAAGCAAAAGGCAGCCACGCCAGGGCCCATGCCGCCTGCTGGCAACCACAGGCTCTCCCAGGAGACTTTGCTTCCTGGAGATGGGGAGCAAGAGCTCATTCACACATCCCTGCCTCCGGTCACTCAGCAGACGATGACGGAGCGCCTCGTGTCAGCCAAGTCCCAGCGACACAGAGCGGGTGAGAACAGGCTGCGAGTGGTCATGAGGATGCTGGAAGTGACACTGGGCACAAACCCGCTGGTGCGGCGTGTCTGGGCCAGGACTGGAGTGCGGGCGTGACCTCCTTGAGCTGCGCCACCTCTGCAGCTCCTCCCGCTCCCCACGCGCCCCACACTGCAGCTGCGTCCTCGTCTCCCTGGACTGTGCCAAAGCTGTCCCCTCTCAGGGCCCTCGTCGACAGTGCCTGGTCCCAGGTTGTCCCAGGACCGGTTCATTTCCCTCATTGAGTCTCCCTTAGACCAGATGCAGGGCACGTCGCCCCGTCTGCTGGTGCAGAACAGGCCTGCTCGCTCACGTGGCTGCTCGCCCACTCCTCACCACCTGCTGGCGTTTCAGCGCTGTGAGAGGCTCATCGCACTCCTCAGACGTCCCCTGACACCGGGGAGCTCCCCGCAAACCCGGGATGGACGGAGGTGCTTGAGAGATGTGGCGAGGTTCCGTCAGCCGGGGCAGTAGGGTCGAAATACCGCGGGTGAGATGACTGACGATACCTTCTCACCAACACTCAGCAGACGCGTGGAGTGAAGAAATGGACAGGCGGCCCTCGTGTATCCTGCAGGGCGGAGGCCGTTGCTTTCTCCGAGTTACAGATAAGGAGGCTGAGGCTCACTGACGTGCTCGTGGGACCCCTGAGACCCGATTCCGAAACCCCAAGGCTTCCTCTCCGGCGAACGGTCAGCCTGGAGTCCGGCTGCGCTCCGACGCTTCAGACTCTCAGTTTCACGAGTAGGTTACGTCCTTGTCTTATGACAAGCAGCGATTATGATAATCCAGTGGTGTGAGCTAAAGGGCTTTTCCATATTTATAATTCATCCGCAGACCTGACCGACTTTATTGGATCTAAAAGTCCTCTTGTAGGATGATGGCTTTCAGTCTGAAGGCTGTTCCTGAAATGTGATACTAAGAGGAGCTGAGCTCCCTGCCCGACGCATAGTTAATGCTGTGGCTGAATTTGCCACGCCGCCCTCGGGTGTTCGGCCTCCGTTGTGTGTGCGTGGCCCGGGCGGGTCGTAGCTGACTCACTGTGTTAATTTCAGGCGGTGTGTGCCTCTGTCCTGTGTGTCCCTGGAGTAATTGAAACCGTCCCTCAGCCCTCAGCTCTGCGGAACTCCTGATTTAAGGGTCCTTGTAGCCCTTAGTGTAGTTCCATGGGTCTCACGGATGTTTCTGCAGAGCTAATATTTCATAACACCCACGGAGGCCCTCGCTCTGCTCTGTCCGAGCCAACACCTGTCGTCTGGTCACAGTCGCCGGGAGCCTGGACGGCTTATTGCTCTGTGCCCCGTCCACCCCAGCCAGATGCCCAGTGCTTCGGCCACAGGGAGCCTGCCTTCCCTTCTGTGAGCCTGTCTCCCCAGACACTGCTGCAGGGCCCGCTGCCCTCCCGGATAGCGGGTCCTCTGGGTAACAGGCCTGTTCCTCATGCCTGTCCTCCGGCGTCGGGAGCGCCAGTGTCCCGGTTCTGCAGGAACCGCTCTCTGCGAAGGTCACGCTTTCCCCATCTTGGCCCTGAAATGAGCCTGGCTTAAGCTGTTGCTTCGATTTTGTAAGAATTCAGTGCTGCCAATTTTAGCAATCTATTCTGATCGCCCAAATGGCCCAGCTTGCAAGTAGCCTGCAAAAATACACTGCTTTTCATCTCAAGCTGGAAACTGAATAGTGCTGCCAGCCTGGCTGAGTTTTAACAGCCTGCTGGAGAATTTGTTTTTTAAACAAAGCTGTTTTTTAAATCCTGCCAGTTGAAAACTCTCTTTGATTCAATGGACTCAGTGGTGGCGTCATTTATATAATCCCTATATGTCCCCTGCTTATTTGTGTCTTTTTCTATTTGGTTATTTATTGTTGATCTTGCTGGTTTTTACTTTGAAAGGAACAGCTTTCAGCATTGGGTGATCGAGCTGAATTGGAGAATGATGTAATTAATCTTCTGTGTTCTAGTCACTTGGCCAGCTCCTAAAACTCTCATTGGAAATATGTGAGAACGGAATGCATATGAATGAACTCTGTAGAAATCTCAGATGACGTTTCATTTTTAGCCAGGGGAATGGCAGGTTTCTCCTCGGCTGGGGAAGCCAAGCTCTTCCCTCTTTCCAGCCCACAGAATCTTGTGAGAGAGAAGCAGAAGCTGTTAAGATAATGTTCACTTGCTTATTTATGGTGTTGAGTCGTCCATCACTAATTATTCTCTAGGCAGCTAGAGAAAATAGTTCTCTGGAAACTGAGAATTCTAAATGTATGTTGCAATGTAGCATATGGATTCTTTATTACGCTCTATGTTTTAAGAGGTAGGTGCACTTTGTGTCAGAAAATAATGCTTCTTAAAAATCCCTGCTTTCCTGCTCCATGGGGAATGTTTGGGGGAGCAACGCCAGCGTGAAGGCTGCACAGCGTGGACTGTGGGGCAGGCGGGAGCCTGGTTCCTCTTTCCTTCTCTGTCTCGTTACAACCTCCAGAAACTGGCCTCCAGTGTCCCACACTTTAGGAATTGTTTCATGCTTTCACACTTGATGATGATGTTCATTAACACTCTTGGTTTCAAGTGATGCACCCATCACTGAAAATGTGGCTTCAGATATGGCTGGATCCAGGGCTCAAATCTGCCGGCCTCAGACCCAGCAGAATCCAAGGCCTCCCCATATTGCCAGGACCAGGCTGCTCTCTGCCCTCCTGGGGGTCAGCTTTAGCCTTGGCTTCCCTGCGGAGGACCCCGGCCACTCCCTTCTGGTGGCAAAGTGGCTGTAGCGGTTCCAGCCTCGCCTCCTCCCAAGCCAAAGTCCAGTGGAAAGGGTCCTCTCTGTCTCCCAGTATTCTCAGGCAGAGGCCCACTGCCCTCCTTAGGCCCCATGCCACCCAGTTCACCAATTGCTGAGGGTCCAGAACCATGCTTAGCACAGTGGGGGGACAGACCCCAGCCAGTTCACAGGCCCTTCCCAGCAAAGGAGGGCATCGAAGTCAGGCAGCAAACACGACAGGTCCTTACCGTCATCGTGATGCTAGGACTTCCAGCTGTGAGGACAAGAAGCCGCAGTGTTCCATTTCAGCTGCTCCCGAATCTGCCCTTTACCCAGGCAGCAGCGTCCTGAGACATTTCTGGAGTGAAATGTGTGAAGTTCCTTCTTCTGCAGGGGCCCAGATGGTTTTGCCGCTGGTGCTTTGGGGAGGGGGTCCCTGCCACAGGCTGCAGGTGCCAGAGCCTGTTGCATGCTCAGGACCCAGCCCCGGCCCCCTCTCCAGGGCCTGGTGAGGTCTCAGGGAACCTGGAGCTGGTTGGGGGTCAAGTCTGCAGGATTAGGTTTTGTTTCCAAAGCAGTTAGGGACATTTGGGCAGATGAAGGTATGGTTAGAGGCATTGGAGGGACATTGCTGTGCTCTAGGCTCAACTGCCTTCTGTGCATGACCCCTTCTCGGGAATGGAATGAAATCAGGGCTGCCCACCCTCGGGCCCCAGCCAAATCCTAGGAGTCGCCCACTCCCTGCCAGATTAGGAATCACTTTGAATTTTTACAAAGAGCATCAAACACAACCCAAATTCATTCCATCTAGCCAAAGGAGACAGCAAGTGAGAACTGCTTTAGACCCTCACAGTTTAGGGGCTTATGCTGCTCACTCAGTCTAAATGCCCATCAACCATAGACTGGGTAAAGAAAATGTAGTAAGTTCCATGAAATGCTAACGGCCATGAAAAACAATGAGGTCCTGCCTTTTGCATCAACCTGGATGGAGCGTGGGAGGCCATTCTCCTAAGCAAATGAATGTGGGAACACAAAAGCAAACACTGCATGTTTTCATTTATAAGTGGGAACTAAATGATGAGAACTCACGGACATCAAGACCAACAAACACCAGGGCCTGCTTGAGGGTAGAGGGTGGGAGGACAGTGAGGAGAGAAAACCTACCTATTGAGTCCTAAGCTTGTCACCTGGGTGAGGCAGTAATCTGTGCGTCAAACCCCCCTGGACATGCAATGCATCTGTGTAGCAAACCTCACATGTATCGCTGAAACTCAAATAAAAGTTAGAAATAAAGACTGAATGTAGGGGCCTATTAGAGGAATAAAAATAAATGACCCCCATCCCCCGTGATTCAGACATGTATCTCATTGTCTTCTTTCCCCTTTGAACACTTACCCTTTTCTCTCTTTTCATCATAAAAAAGGCTCAGGTTGAGGCTAAGAAGGAGCATGAAGGTGCAGTGCGGCTGTTAGAGGTAAGGAGCGTGCCCTGCTCTCTGCCCGGGGGTGGGGTCGTGGGGGAGAGTTGCAGTCACGCCTGCTGAAAATAACAGATCACATTTATTAAGTGTGCATGCTGCATGTTGTCCTCACAAGCAGCCAGTGCAACAGGTGCCAGGACGATGTCCATTCTTACAGGGAAACTGAGGCACAGAGAGGTTAAGCAGCTTTCCCTTGGCCACAAAGGCAGACTCAGAACGGTGTGTCTCAGACGTGGTTTGCTGTCCTCTGCTGGCTCCTCTTGGGTGGGAAGTGAGGCAGCGTGGCTGACTCCCTTACTTGCGAATTGATTGCCCCGGGCGGAAAGGCAGGGGGACCCTCTGGAGGCCATTGTGCCCTCTGATGAGCTGCCTTGGGGTATCTTTTTAAGGTACAATGCTTATCCTGGGGAGGCATTTGTAGGATCAGAAAAAGGAAGGCCAGGGCAATCAGAGTCCCCAGCGCCATCCAAGACACTTTCCCGGGTGTAGTCCCTGCAAACACGGTGTGAGTGGCCTTCTCCTGCCTCCCAGAGTTGTGTCCCGCTGGGGGCTCGGGAAAGACAACCACTACGTCCTAGCTGCATGAGTGGCATGCCGGGAGTGACCACTCCTGTCCCTGGTTTCTGGTCCAGTGCCGGCCTCCTTGGGAGTGAGTAGGCAGGCAGACCGGGAGCGCTGTGGGGTCCCCCTGAGGCCTCTGCTGTCTGCATCTGTCAGACATGGTGGACGGGCTACGGCGAGCTGGGGCCCCCATCTGCCGAAGTCGAGGATCGTGCCGTCCCCCACCCCGTAAGGAGAGGGTTGCACGGGAGTGGGTCTGCCCCAGGGTGGCCTCCTCCCGGTGATGTTCCCTGAGGAGAGGCCATGGTTTCCCAGCGCTGGATGCCGCCGCCCTCTTTAGAATGACCTTGTCCCTTGTCTCCGGGGAGGCAGCAGCCACGTAAAGCAGACTGTGTGCATGTCTTCCATAGCCTCTTAAAGTCTAACCCTCCCGCAGGAAAAGGTTTCCTCAGCATCATCATATACATTAAAATGGACTTTTTGAAAGCCTCCATTAGTGAATGACTATCTGGAGGGAGGAGTGTGATGAATAGTAAATAGGAAAATATATAACCTGAGAGGGTAGAAACAGGCCTCCAAATGGCCATTTATCTCCCTGGAAAATTATTCCCTTTCCCTGGCCCAAGTTACCCACCGCACTTGAATTTGCATCGTCTCCTGGCAGGAAAGGTAGTTTCCTTTCTCCTGTTGCCCCGGAGCCCACTGGCGTTACCCTGTGTGGCTTCAGTCTGCCTCTGAGGGGCCGCTCCACCGCCATCCCGCTGTCACCTGTCACCCCTGCTGCTGGTGGTGCATGTTCTCAAATGCGGTGGCGGGCACAATGCAGCGTGCTTTGGTTTGAAAAACAGAGAAGGCAACTCAGACGTGCTGGAAATTGTGTTGTCTTTTATTTACGGTGTCTTTCTGTAACTGTGTCTTGCTTTGCTCTTCGCGCAGAACACCTTGGACAGCATGCAGGTATTCTAGAGAATAGCGTCTTCCCCGCCCGGCGTGCTTGGCGATGCTTTTCCCGTGAATGGACGCGGCCATGAGTCCTGGGCCTGCTCTGATCTGCCTCTGCTTCCTGAACTGCAGCTTCTGACGCAGGTGGGGGGTGGTCGGGGCTCCTCAGCCTGGGGGAGCCAAAGGAGCTGCTTCCAGGAGCTCCGTGAGCAGGGACTCCCTTCCTCCACGCATCAGAATGCAGTGTGATATTCTCTGAGGTGCCACGCAGGCCCAGGCACATGGCAGTCCCCGTCCGGCCAGGGCTGTAACTCTCAGGCTGGAAGAGCGGTCCTGGGGCTTCAGATGACCACAGGGGAGAGACATTGCGGGTTGATTCTACCCTGGGGCCAGAGTTCTTGAGGGAGCCTAGCGGGTAACCCTGAATTCGGTTAATTCGGTTCCTGGTCATCAGAATTCACGCCGTGCACCTGAGCGTTACACCCTTTGTTCTGCCTCTGTGCTGTGCAGACAGCAAGCTCCTTCCCACGGGCCAGGGAGGCTGCCTATGCTCCTCTCTGTCACAGACCACCCCTTGCAATTCCCCCTGGGGTGGAGGAGAGGCGGGTTTGCCCCCCAGACAGGGCTCTGAGTTGGCTGGTGAGTTCTTGGAAGGAATGGCTTTTCTCGCTTCTGGACAAGTGGTTCTGAGTGGGTGCCCCAGGGCAGTGTCAGCACGTGGGAACTTGTGAGCAGTGCGGCTTCTCAGGCCCAGCCTCCCCAATCCAACTTCGGGGAGGGGCTCCAAGGTCGGCTGTAATCACCCTTCCAGGTGTTTCTCATGCCCCTGAGGTCTGAGAAGCATTGCTCAGGGAGCCTGTGAAGCCAGCTCCTGGGGAAGAGAGAGTATTTTCAGCAGGGCATCCCCTGGGAAGCCTGGGCCTTTGCAGAGCTCAGCACCTTGGGAACCTGATCCCAACCTGAGGCTGTTGACCAAGAAACCATGGATGTCAAGTCCTACCCGCCTACCCATCCAAGAACCATCTGTAGTGTGCAGTGGGGGTTTCATGTTGAGGTGTTTGTGGCCTTGGAGAATGGGGCGTATTGGTGATTTTCTGTAGTCGGAACATTCCACTGGGCAGAACAGCCTGCTTCCATGCCCAGCCAGACATAATAGAGAGCGCCTAGATAGGGTACACCCCAGAACACATGTCACATAAAATCCCTGAGCACACGGTGAACCAAAGGTGTCTGAGACGGGTCTCAGTCAATTGAGGACGTTGCCAAGGTTGAGGATGCACCTGTGACACAGCCTCGGGGGGTCTTGATGACATGTAACCGAGGCAGGCTGGGTACAGCTCGCTTTTATGCATTTTAGGGAGACATGAGCCATCCGTCAATGTGTGTAAGGTGCACATTGGTTCGGTCTGGAAAGGCAGGGCAACTTAAAGTGGGGGCTTCTGGGTCACAGTGTAACCTCCCGGTGGGTTCACCTTGCCTGTTGCCTAGATACAGCCAATTTATCAAGACAGGGGTATTGCATTAAAGAAAGAGTAATTCATGCAGAGCTGGCTGTGCAGGAAACCAGAGTTTCATTACTACTTAAGTCAGTCTCCCTGAGAATTTGGAGATTGGAGTTTTTAAGGCTAATTTGGTGGCTAGGGGCCAGTGAGTTGGGAGTGCTGATTGGTTGGGTTGGAGAGGAAATCGTGGGGAGTCGAAGCTGTCTTCTTGCACTGAGTCAGTTCCTGGGTGGGGGCCACAAGACCAGATGAGCCAGTTTATCCATGGAGTGCAGGGTCTGCAAGATATCTCAAGCACTGAGCTTAGGTTTTACAATAGCGATGTAATCTCCAGGAGTGATCTGGGGAGGGTCAGAATCTTGCAGCCTTTAGCTGGATGACTCTTAAACAATAATTTCTAGTTTTGTGACCAATTTGTCAGTGCTGCAAAGGCAGTCTTACTTCCAGGCAGGGAAGGAGGCCTGTTTTGGGAAAAGGCTGTTTATTGTTTGTTTCAAAGCTAAAGTATACACTAAGCTTCTCACAGAGTTCCTTCAGCCTACACCCAGGAATGAACAAGCACAGCCTGGAGGTTAGAAGCACCACGGAGTTGGTTGGGTCAGATTTCTTTCACTGTCTCAGTTATAATTTTGCAATGATGGTTTCAATAGGTAGATGAGAGACAAAGGGTTGCATTCTTTTGAGTCTCTGATGAACCTTCGGCTGAATACACGATTTCCATGTGAGAGGAGGGCAGAGGAATAGTCACTTATGCCTGAGCCTGGCTCAGTGAATCTGCATTTTTGTATAAATTATAGGCCAGAAGAAACAATCAGATACGCATTTGTCTCTGGCGAGCAGAGGGTTAGAAGCTGAGCTCTTTCGTCCCGCACCTGTGAAGATGAATGATCAATTTACATTGCCTGAGTGAAATTCTACAGAACTGTTTTAGGGTAAAGATCTTGAGGCTCTCAAGGAATCTCTTTGTGGGAAAATGGTGAGGGAGGTATGTAGCATTTCATCTTTGAAGCCATCTTACTTAGAAATACAATGGAAGGCAGGTTTGCCAACTCAGTTCCCAGCTTGACATTCCCTTTCGGCTTAGTGATTGTGGGGTCCTGAGATTTATTTTCCTTTCACGGTTCCCATATGTGCAACTCCAGTGCCATGGACACTTCTAGGCCCTGTTCTTTAAAGAACGAATGGCCAGGAGGTTTTGGTAGCAGTGGGGAGGTGTC
This sequence comes from Plecturocebus donacophilus, assembly GCA_004027715.1. Classification (NCBI taxonomy): domain Eukaryota; kingdom Metazoa; phylum Chordata; class Mammalia; order Primates; family Pitheciidae; genus Plecturocebus; species Plecturocebus donacophilus. The sequence continues at coordinate 10,816 of PVKP010031127.1, read as the reverse complement.
TTTTTTCCTGGTCATGCTGCATGGAGTAAAGTCCTGGGGCCCAAGGAGTACCCTGGGCTAGTTTTGGGATTGAGCAAAGATGTGCCTCAGGATTTAACTAAACATAGAACAGAGGTTTTTGAGAATTTGCCTGTCAAGACAGCTCTTTTTGTAAACCTAAGAACCTGAGAGCAGGCAGATCTCAGATGTAGGAGTTAAGTAATTTCTTTGGCACTTAGAGAAAGTCGTATCAAAACAAAGAAGCAAAAGAAAATAATGAGAGCAGCAACAATGCCTGGACAGGTGGCCTGTGCTGGGTGCTATCCTCGGAGGCCATCAGAGAGACATCTCGACCTCTGCGTGATGACACATGTTTCACTTGACCTGCACCAAGCCTGGGGAAACCAAGGTGCAGGCAGGTGACTGAGTGACCTGCCCCGGGGTCTCAGGGAGTCATGAGCAGAATCCCACTTAACCCCAGGAGTCTGGCTCCAGAGTCCAAGCCTGCGATGGCCGCTACACAGCATAGCTTCCCGTTCGCTCAGATCTCTGACCTCCCGCGGGTGCTGGGCGGAAGCTGGGGGCAGACAGGATAGCGGCCCTGGTCCTGCGCCCTGGTCCTGCCTTCAGAGCGTACTGGAGGACGAATCGCAAGTCAGTGCTGGCCGCTCCGGACTGAGGGAGCGCCAACCGTGCCGCCTTCACCTGCTGTTTTTTCCCCTAGATGCGCAGCGGGAGCAGGGCCTGGGAATGCAGGAAGTCGCTTCACTCCGGGCCCTTAAGAGCTGCAGTATTATTTAACCTCTGAAACTGGTGCCTCATGTTCTCCACTGCCTTGTTTTGCTGATTAGGCAATCAGGGCACGAAGCAATGAGCCGCATACCAGAGGACACACAGCTCCAGGTGCCAGGGCCAGGCCCCGAGGGAGGGCAGGAAGCCAGCTGGTACCCCCTCTCACCAGGGCCAGGCCCCGAGGGAGGGCAGGAAGCCAGCTGGTACCCCCTTTCACCAGGGCCAGGCCCCGAGGGAGGGCAGGAAGCCAGCTGGTACCCCTCCGAGGTGATTTGAGAAAAGTCTAGGGGCTGTCGTGCTTGTCGCAGTGCTTGGACTGAGAGACGTGGGTCTGGGCTTCCCGATCAGGGGGCCCTCCCCGTGAGGAGCCTGCCCGGCGCTGTCTGCTTGGAGTGCACATGTGGGCAGCTCTGTGGTGATTGTTCAGGGCACCCTCGTGGGAGTCCCTCTCTTCCTTGGCTGTCGCTGTGTGAGAGGAGGGCAGAGGAATAGTCACTTACGCCTTAGTCTGGCTCGGTGAACCTGCATTTTTGCGTAAATAATAGGGCAAAAGAAACAATCAGATACGCATTTGTCTTGGGCAAGCAGAGGGTTAGGCGCTGAGCCCTTTCGTCCCTCACCTGTGAAGGCGTAGAACTGCAGGTGACGTCAGCCCCGGTGCGTCTCGGCCTCAGAGGAGCCTGGCTGATCTTCATGAACAGCCCCCTTTTCTCCCTGGGTCTCCCTGGGGGACTTTTGGGAGTGGCCAGGGTGCTCACCTCCCAGGTAGTCTGGGGTCCACCTCCCTGCGGGGGTCCGGCCTCAGGCCTGCAGTGGATGACTGTGGTCTGAGGTCCTTTTTGGAGGTCTGCAGCCCTTTGCCTTCAGGGGTCCTCCCTTCCTCCATAGAAGAATACCAGCAGTTGTATTTTGCATCTAGGTTGGGATAAATATGAGTATTATCCAGGTTGGATTCATGATGCTGTATTTATCATCCCTTTTCACTTCTTTCCTGATTTTAAAGGAAACTAAAATGGAACCATTTCTGGGGTCCCTGAAGGTAGAGTGCCGTGGCCCCAGGCGTTAGGCCTGCTCGGGCTGTGGGGAACCAGTCCTGCCTGGCTCTTGCTCAGAGGCTGGGTGACCACCAGGCAAGTGAGTGTGCTGGGGGGATGTGTGGAGAGTGAGGGTGCAGGCTGGGGCTCCGGTGGGCCCTGGGCAGAGACTCGGAGACAGCAGCCAGAGAGACCTGGGTTGGGCCTGACACCCGCTGGGTGTGTGACCGAAAGTCCCTCTTGGCCCCATATCCCTCCCTGGTGCAGTGGCCTGACACTGACTCACCCAGGAGGTCTCTCTAGTCAGCAGCAATGCACGAACCCCAGGCAGGGATGGCACATAGCCGGTATCAGCCAGTGATCAGTGAAGTCACATAAAGACGCCCAGGCCTGAACCACGCAGAACGGCACACCGACGATTTGTTGCTAAATTGCTCCTAAGGTTACCGGAAAGTGGTCTCGGTCCACACCCCAGGAAAGAATCCCGGTGAGTCCACAGAATAAAGTGAAGGAAAGTACATGAGAGAAGGAGAGAAACGAAAGGCTGGCGACTGCACAGGCAGAGCAGCAGCGTGGGACGTTCGTCGGCAATTTTATGGTCATTTCTTGATTCTATGCTGCTCAAGGGGTAGATTGTTGATGAGTTTTTGTCGGGGGAAAGGGTGGACCGTTCCAGGAACTGAGGGTCCCACCCTTTTTAGACCATATAGGGTAACTTCCTGATGTGGCCGTGGCATCTGTAGACTCTCACGGCGCTGCGGGGAGGGTCTTCTAGCAGCGAATGCATTATAATGAGCACATAATGAGCTGTGCGGATGACCAGAAGTCACTCGTTGCCATCTTGGTTTTGGTGGGATTTGGCCGGCCTCTCTCCTGCATCCTGTTTCGTCAGCAGGGTCCCTGTGACCTGTGTCCTGTGCTGACCTCTCTCATCTCGTGACTTAGAATGCCTTAGCTGTCTGGGAATGCAGCCCAGTAGTCTCTGCCTCATCTTACCCAGCCCCTGTTCAAGATGGAGTCACAGTGGTTTGAATGGCTCTGACACTAAGTCAGGTGACCCAGTGAGCCTGGACCATCCCTGGGTTCTGCCTGAGGCTCTGATGTGATTATGCACTGGGCCCCTTGACCCCAGAGCCACCCCATTTGGACGCCAGCTGCCAGCACAGCACCTGCTTACCCACCCTCTTCACAGAGGCGAGGGAGCCAGAGGAGGGCACTGAGCCAGGAGCTGGGGGAGCTGTGGGGGCATCTTTGGATGCTCCCCCATCTTTAGAAATAGCAGCATCCACATTTGCAAGCTTTGCTGTTTGTTCCAATTACAGTTGATTTGCCTGATGACTGTACCATCTGTTCCTGCCTGGTTCGGACTCGGTCACTTCTGAGTGGTGCCCTGCAGGCCCCAGCACCTCCAGGTGGCCTCAGGATGGGGAGGAGTCAGTAATATGGGGCTGGGTACATCTCTGCAGCCAGGGCGACGCCCAGGCCCGATCCCAGGCAGAACAGCACTCTGCATCCGGAAATAAATATTGAGGTGCAAATGCGCCCACCTGGGGCAGGACCACGGGTTACTGTTTTCTCTCATGCTTTGGAAGTGGCTCCTGCTGGCAACAACTCCTCATGGGCAATTGGAAGCTCTTAGCCCCAGTAGGGATCCCCCCGGCAGTCACGAGAGCCTTCGCCTGCTGCCAAGCAGCCAGGGAGCCGTGCTCAGGCGAGGAGCTGAAAGGAAAGGTGCAGACAGGCTGGGAGGGACGGACAGAACTCTCAGGTTCTGCTTGGTAGGAATTTGAGGTGGGGGAGGCTGTGCCCGGTTCCACACTTTCAGCATAGGTTACAAGGAGAGTAAGTCTCACAGCACATTCTCCCATCAGACCAGCATTTACTGAGCATGTGCTTACAGACACGCAGGCACGAGAGGGTGGGTTCCACGCCTGGTCCGTGAGCTCCACGCAGTCCCAGCACTCGGCACTGCTAGGAGGGTGTTTTGCGTGTCAGCCCCGCGGAACTCATTCGGGGAAAGCACGTCAGCTGGATGGGGGCTTGGGCCACTGGAATCCTCAAATCAGTGTCTGCACATGGGACCAGCTAGAGACCCAGCTCCGGGCACTGTTCCCAAGACCACAGGAGCAAGGCCTCACCCGGCTGTACCCTGCTCTTCAGAGGTGGGCAGTGCTAAGATGTGTGAGCCGGGTGACATAGCTGCACTTTAAGCAGCGAATGCCCATTTCTCCCGTCCCTTATGCTTAGAAAAAAGCCAAGAATTTTGCTGTTTCTTTTTCCTGATACTGGTCATGGCAGTGAGCAAGCCTTGGGCATCAGTGGAGACGCAGCCAGGCAAGCGTCCTTGGGGCAGCTGTCCCAGGCTTGCGGCAGCGCGGCCTTCCTTGGGGTCTGCACTGGCCACCCCTGGGTGGGGTCCTCAGTTATGGCAGGGCATTGCCCAGCTCGTCTGTAAGTGCGTGCTCAGTGCCCAGGCAGATGTGTGCGCCCGTCCTGGAGAGTGGCAAATTCTAGGTCCCAGAGCTCCCTAGGCCCGGGAGCAAGTGAGGGATCGTCCTGTGTGTTGGGGCTTATGTGAATACATCTGGGGACATATGCAGGGCCACAAGGGCATTTGTTCCAACCTGACCCCCCACACACCCAGCCTGCTGATGGGTAGAACAGCACCACGGCCAGCACCCACAGCCCACGGCCAGCACCCACAGCCTGCAGCCATCGCTGGGTGTGCCTGTCAGCCCCGGTTGCTGATGAGCCTTTAAGTACCACCTGCTTTTAAAGTGTGAAATTTTCCAATGAAATGAAGAGTCCCCGTGTGTGTGAGGCTGTTCTTGCATTGCTGTAAAGGAATACCTGAGGCTGGGTCCTTGAAGAAGGTTATGTAGGTAATTTATGAAAGTGTCATTGGCTCACGGTCCTGCAGGCTGTACAGGAGGCTTCTGGGGAGGCCCTGGGAAACTTAGAGTCAGGCAGAAGGCGAAGGTGGAGCAGGCATGTCACGTGCTGGGAGCAGGAGGGTGTGGGGAGGTGCCAGGCTCTTCAACAGCCAGACCTGCGTGAACTTGGAGAGGTGCTCATTATGACAAGGACTGTGCCAAGCCGTTGGTGAGGGATCTGCCCCCAGGACCCAGGCACCTCCTGCCAGGCCCCACCTCCCACACCAGGGTCACATTTCAACAGGAGATGTGGTGGGGAGGACACCCTGCTGTTCCTGGGAAACCGGAAGCTTTGCCTTCAGTGGCTGCTACCGGCCAAGGCACCCGCCCTTTGGACGCAGCCTGGTGCTGCACTCACCACCCCACCCCAAGTCCCTGCAGGCCCGCCTGCCCCTGTCCTGCCCCTGCTGGCCTCTGCGCAGGGCTGCGTCCACACGGTGATCTGCCACGGTGCTTCAACTCCCCCCCCAGGGACTCCGTCACCTGAGGCGTGAGGAGCAGTTGGCAAGAAGGAGCTGGACAGAGCCAGTGTCGCTGCAGCCCCCGGCCCAGGCTTTCTGCAGCCCCTTGAAGAAGCAGGGCAGGGGGGTTTGGATGTTGCCCCCCACCACATCTCATGTTGAAATGTGACCCCCAGTGTCAGAGGTGGGGCCTGGGAATGGGTCCCTGGTGAATGGCGTGCACCGGCCTTGTCCAGTGACCTCTTCAAGAGAAACACCCTCAGGTCGGAGGTGGCAGCTGGGAGCCTTGGGGGAATTTCTCCGACTTCAAGAAGGGAGTGACTTTGCATCACCGGAGGGCATGGAGTCTCCTGTGCATTGAGCCTGGGTGGGCGAGGGCACTGTGGGAGGGGCTCCGGGCCAGCTAGCTCTCACTGCTGCCCATGGGCCTCTTGCTCCTGGCACCCCTCAGGATGGGGGGATGTCCCTGGGGAACCTGCAGGGGAGGTGAGGACAGTGGCTGCTGCTGTGCTGAGAATACCAGTGTCCCTGCTGCTGCTCCCAGTGCTAACCCCAGACTGCTGCAGTGAAGGACGTCACCAGTACTCCTGCAGGCAGTAGTGATGGTGCTGCTGCTAGCACAAATGATGCCAGTATTGCTGCTGCTAATACTGTGCTGCCGCCAGTACCACTGTTACCGCACCACTGCTCACACCAGCGCTGTGTCCACAAAACATGTGACTACTGCTATTGCTACTGCTGCTGATAATGCCCTTTAGTACCAGAGCAAGGCTGCCACTGCTGCAAGGGATGAGAATGCCAGTACCACTGAGGCTCACACGGCTGGTCAGTGCCAGGGCTGCCGGGTGATGACAGCTGCTCCTGCGTGCCGCTGCTGCTGATGGCAGCTCGGTGTGCTCAGCGTTCCGTCTGTGACCACTTTTCTGAGCACCAAGGCCGCATTGTCGCCCTCCGTCCTCGCGCCCATCCTAGGAGCAGCTCTATCATCCTGGCTGTTTCATAGAGGGCAGAACTAACCTCTGCTAGGCGCAGCCCTGGTTGTTCATGGGCACTCTGGCTCCGGGGCTTCCTGCCTGGCCTTTCGCCCCACTGCCCCAGCTGGGGAATGCTCAGGCTTTCCTTCCACTCCTTCTCCCTCCTGCTCATGGTCCAGTCACCCCAAGCCTTGGCCTTGGAGGGAAGCGGAGTCCGGCCCTGCTGGGGGAGTCTGGCCTCGGGGCCTGGGTCTTGAGTCTATGGCACTGGGACTTGGGCACTGGTGCGGACCTGGGTGTTGTGGCCTTTCCTCACCCGTGGTCACGCACTGTGTCATCGCAGGCCTGGGTGTTCATCAGGGCCGGGTTCCCTCTCCCACGGGAACCCTCAGCTCTAGGTATCCATGAGTCTGTGCTCCAGGCCCCCTGGCAGGCTGGTGGTGGCCTCCTTCACCCACCAGCCCCTGGGAGGGGTCTCGGGGCCTCCTTGGGAGCCTCCCTGATGGCTGCCCCTCCACCCAGGTTCTGTCTCCCTTGGACAGGGGCAGCCTGGTTCATCTCTAACTCAAGGGTGCACCACACTTTCTGTGCGTAGATTTGTTTACCCACAGCTCATTGTGGTCCACCAAATATCTGTTGGATGCCCACCCTGTGCCAAGTCCTGAACTAAGGGCTGAGGATGGACTGACGGGCCGGGCCAAGGGGCTGACCTCGGGCAGCACCGTCATGGCCCACACAGGACACAGCTACAGGAGTGGCCCCACCAGGCCCTGGGGACCAAACTGCGGAGACAGTGCAGCTCCGCTGGGTGCCCCCCCCCATCATTTCTGGGAGTCCCGTGGAACCATGTGACAGCAGGCAGCCTGCTCTCTTCCCTCGGCAGTGCCCACGACCCACCCTCCTGCGAGCTGAAGCAGCCCGCAGCCTGCCGGCCTCTGCCTAGGCGCGTATCAGAGGCAGAACCTGAGTTAGGCTCCGGGACCTCAGCTGCCCTCAGCCTTCTTGTGGGGTACAACCTCCCCAAGGTTCGGCTGTTCACGTGGCACCTTTCATGATTTTCACCATCTCTGCATGCCACCTGTGTTCTTAGTTCCTATTGTTTAAAATCTGTTCACATCTGAAAACTTTATTTTGAAGTAATTTTAGATTCATGGGAATTTACAAAAACAGCGGGGAGCGTTCCCACAGCCCTTCTTCTGGCTTCCAGGTGGTGGCATCTTCCGTAGCCAGACTGTGCCCTCAAAGCTGGGAAGCTGGCATGGGCCTGCGCTGGAGCGTGCCGCGTGCTGCTGTGGAAGTCACCTGCTTTCTCCAGTGTTTATAGCTATGCCTTTTTTTTCTATATAGGTCTATGGTATTCAGTGGCATATACAGATTCTTGTCACCACCACCGTCAGTTATACAGATGGCTCTGTCACCCAGGGACACTCCCTCATGGGACCCTTCCTAGTCACACCCTCCCCAACCCGAAACCCTGACAACCGCTGCTCTGTCTTCATTGCTGTCATTTTATCATTTCAACATTGTTGCATGAAAAATCTATTCCCTTTTTTTTTTTTTGAGACAGAGTCTCACTCTTGTGGCCCAGGCTGGAGTGCAGTGGCTCGATCTCGGCTCACTGCAGCCTCCGCCTCCTGGGTTCAAGCGTTTCTCCTGCCTCAGCCTCCCGAGTAGCTGGGACTACGGGCATGCGTCACCCTGCGTGGCTAATTTTGTATATTTAGTAGAGACTGAAGTTTCACCATGTTGGCCAGGCTGGTCTCAAACTGCTGAGCTCAGGTGATCCGCCCACCTCGGCCTCTCAAAGTGCTGGAATTACAGGCATGAGCCATTGCGCCTGGACTATTCACTTTTTTAGTTAGGTCATTTTCATAGACGCGACATCAAGGAATGGGTGTGCCAGTGACATGTTCCTTAATGCACGTTAGAATGAACGCATGACTATTAAACGCCTCCTGCGCCTCCACACCCAGGGAAGGCTTTGTGAGTGCCTCAGGGGTGCCTGGGGGCTCGTTGGCTCACACAGGTGAGCTCAGGACCCTTCGGGGTCCAGCCTTGCCTGCAGCAGGCAGTGGCAGCTATTCCCTGGCTGGGACCCTGGCTGCCCTGTGGGCCCATTGCTCTGTCTTAAGGGCTGAACCAGCAGATCCAGAGCCCCCACAAGCCCCCGAAGCCCCAGAAGCCAAGTGGTCCTCCCACCTGCAGACCCTGAGTTTGGGGTCCGAGCTGTCCCGGGCTTGGGTTCCCTCTGAAGCTTTCCGTGTCGTGCCCGGGAGCCCCCCGTTTTTAGCTGTGCACCTTCCTCAGTAGACACAGCCGGCTTGGCCAAGCCCATTCAGCTTTTTAAAGAAGAATACTGCTGATTTCTTTTAATGAATCAAATAAATTAATTATAGCCTTTGGATTGGTTAGGTTTATTTTAGAAATCCATGATCTCAGCCATAAATAGTGCTTCATTGTGGACAAGGGGCTGAGAAGGCTGCTGCCTATGGAGGGTGGTCGGGGAGGTGACGGATGAAGAGGAGGGGAGGAGCAAAACGGGGAGGAGCACGGGGGTCCGTTGCCAAGCCCTGCACTCCGGTCCCGGACGCAGCAGGAAACAGCAGGCCAAGCCCTGCCCTCATGGGGCTGACGTTTCAGTGGGGAAATGGCAGTGTCGTCAGCCCCACAGATGACATTAATAATTCTGTAAATGAGGTTTTCCCAGCCACCCTAAAGTAAGGAGTGGCAAGAAAGTGGCCTTGCATGCAGTCCCAACAAGCCACCCCTGAAGGGCATGGTACTCACAGCTCAGGGCTCACCTCTTGTCACTGATTCAGCAAACACTCTCTGAGCACCTGCTGGGTGCTGAGTCCATGAGCCAGAAAGCAGAGGCTTAGGGCCTGGAGTGTGGTCGTGGACACAGACAAGACACAGCCCCGGAGCGAACGCAGTGCCGGGGGTCGGTCAGCGTGGCTGAGAAAAGAAGGCAGGGTGAGAAGGTGGAGCCGGCCCTCCGTGGCCCCCTCTGTGCTGCGCCTTCTGTGATGGGTGCCAGAAACCCATCTCAGGAGACCATGTCTCACATGTAGCTCGAGTCCCAGGGCAGCAGGGCGCGGGGCTTTGCCTGTGAACCTCTGACCTGGGAGGAAGCACACCAAGGTCAGAGATGTCCCGAGACTGGACCCCGCCCAGGCCCGTCCTGCCCTGAGGAAGGAGCTTTGCTGGGCTACCCCTTTCTTGTGTGTGTCCCCAGGTGGTGCTTGTCCTCCCCAGGGCTCCCGAGGTGTGTTCGTGTTGTCCGCAAACGCAGCAGTGTTGCTGACTGGACGTAGCAGATAGAGATCCCTCACTGCTCAAGTGGCGTTCTTAAGGGTTCCGCAGTCCCAGGGGCAGGCGTCCTGGCTGAGGAAAATGGCATCCCTGAATCGGTGGGATGGCACCTGAGCTGCTCCCCTGAGTCTGCGCCGTGGCACAGGCTCATACGCCAAGTTCCAAGCAGCTTTAGCAAAGCCTGCCAACTGCCAAGTGCCCGCGCTGCACGCTCAGCCCGGAACAGTCTCCGGCTGGCTGCGAGCTGAGTGTCTGCAGGATTTCTTGGCACATGTGGTTTCTCACTTTGGCCAGCAGCCAGGTGGCATGAGAAGCTGAGTTTACAGACACCGCTCTCCCGTGGAGGCTGGAGGCCGCCCCGGCTGCACACGTCACTCACAGACACGTGCACACACGGTATGAGCTCATATGCACATGCACTTACACAGGTGTCTTCACAGACGTGTGCATGTACACTCACTCACCTATGTGCACACATGCAGCACATGTGAACATGCGCACACACACTTCCACCACCCAGTGCCGCTGCTGACCCCCTGTCCCGCCTCTGCCGCGCAGTCTAAGGTTCGAGAGCTGGAAGAGAAATGCCGGACTCAGAGTGAGCAGTTCCACCTGCTGTCCCGGGACCTGGAGAAGCTCCGGCAGCACGCCGGGAAGGTTGACCTGCTCGGTGGCAGCGCGGGGGCCCCCCTGGACGTCTCCACGGCCCCCGGCAAGGCTTTCCCGCAGTTCATGAATGGCCTAGCCACCTCCCTTGGCAAAGGTAAGCACCTTGACCTCCGCCTTGGCTGTGGTGGGGAAAGAATGGCCGTTGGCCGCCTGCGAGGCTGAAGGTGGTTTGGTGACAGCTGGCAGAGCATACGGGGACCTGCCACCACAGTGGGTGGGATGAGAACAGGGCTGCTTACATCCCTGGGTGCACGGTGCACCCAGCACCTCACGGGCACCCACAAATGTGTGGCCCACACATTTTCTCACCTGTAAAATGGGCCCATTTTACAGATGAGAAAAGCCAAGGCACATGGGTCATGCAGATGCTGATGAAGCCTCAGTCTAGGATCTGAACCCAGTCTGGCTGCAGAGTCTACCCTGGCACCCACTCCACGAGGATTTCTTGGCCGGGTCCCCCCACTGTTCGTGAAGCTCGTTTCTCTGTGTTACTTGTTTTTCCTTCCTTCTCGTCTCTGCAACCTGTTGGTGACGTTAGGACGAGCTTAGAACTTCTGTTCCAGCAAAGGCAGCAGTGAACGTACGCCCTCAGCCGTCACAGTCCTGCTCAGAGGCAGGGCGGGAGAAGCTCCCTGTGCATGCCGGGGAGTTTAGTCTTGGGC